>NQII01001386.1:347937-513153 GCA_002778355.1 Clitarchus hookeri | reverse complement strand
GAATGTAAGGTAGAGGGGCAAAAATGGTGTATAGGGGGAATGTAAGGTAGAGGGGGAAGAAAAGGGAGAATATGGTGGAGAGGGGAATGAAAGGGGAGAGAGGAGGAATATAGTGTAGAGGGGTGAGGAATGAACAGAAAAGAGGAACACACACNGGTGAAGAGGGGAATGAAAGGGGAGAGAGGAGGAATATAGTGTAGAGGGGTGAGGAATGAACAGAAAAGAGGAACACACACACACCTACACAACATCTGAAGCATGAAGTGCACTGAAGCAATTTAAGAATAAAGTGTTCACAAGGAATCACTCAGCAATCATGTTTTCTATGAAAAAGTAAACAAAAATAAGAGACTTTAATAATGAAGCCATTATTTTTTAAATCTCCTAGCTTGGAAAATCATTACTTTAGGTCTGCTGTACGTGAAAAATACCCTGACTGAAGTTTAATTTCCTACAGGCTTTCACCAAAACAATAAAATGACCTATATACAAGTGTAAAAAATTATTATAAAATAATTTATCTGTCTGTATGCTGGCATGTATTACTTTTAAACTAAATAACGGGTACACTTGTTAGTACGAATGGAAAATGTAGATGGAGTGCCGTGGGTGAACACACCTGTTCCAGGCCTCCAGATGGCACCTGGCATGCCGTAGCTTCAGCCTCTCTGCAATCCGGCACCCATCCCCAGCGAGGCAGTCCGAGCGATACTCTTGCCCGTACCAGCAGGTCAGAACGTCCCGCAGTACGGTAGGCAGCCGCGACAGGACAGTTTCCAGGGTGTTGCGCACACTGTGGACACGCACATCTGTCACGTAGCCATCCCAGGTGACCTGAACGCCCGCCAGGTGAGAGCAACGCAACTGCACGGCCGCCACCGAGGTCTGCTCCCACGCCGGCTGGTGGCAGTGGTTCTGGTATTGCTCCCAGCCCAGCGTGCCTGCCGGCCCTTGCTGGTAGCCGTCCAGCCCCGTGCCCACCCCGTCTCTCAGGTCCTGCACCAGCGACTGAGCGAGGAACAGTGCCGCAAACACCCCAAACACCACCTGTAATCAACCACCACACAACTAACTACGGTACATTGCACACCACCTCCTTACGTTCCCCAGCAATCAATGTTTATTTTCTCAGTCCCATACACAGCTACAAAATAATGAAGTTCAAATTTATACCTTTACACATGACCCTGACTACATTTTGATAATTTTCTTGTTCGCTTGGGAGAATAGGTGAGAGTGGGGTAGGAAAAAGTTTAGGTTTAAATGTATCTTATAGTACGTACATCATTACGTAAGTTATTGAACATAAAACCTTGTTATTTGAGAATTGCATTCTTGAATTTTTGATTTTGATACAAAAATCAATTCTTTGGTGTTATTCCTGTAATGCCAAATGTTACACCAAAAATTTTACATGCAATGCCAGAATGTACGAAATGTACTACGTCTGAATATTAAAACATTATATTCTAGTGATGGGTGAGTTTGATTTTTGCAGCGTCAAATCATGTAAAGTTGTATGAAACTCGAGTCGAGTCGAGTTTCAAGTTAAATGGAAGTCGAGTTGAGTAGAGTCAAGCATTAATTTTTTTTAATAGTTAAAATCGAGTATGAACCATAAATGTAAATGTGTACCTATGTATATGGGTATAACGTCCGCTACTTATAACTTCCTCCCCTCTTATAACCACAGAAAAAAGTTTGGGGCTAGTTTCTACCAATAAAAATAATTCTTTGCCAGTGTGAGTGATTCGCAGCACCACTTTTTCCCTCTCGCTATGACGAGTGAATGACTCTGGTTAGAAAGGTAATGTCAGTGGAGTGATGCAGATAGGAAAAAAAAGATAACTGTTAGAGGGGGAGTGAGAGGAGGGTAGCTTTCAGGCTGGTAAATCAGGAGTGGGCAAGCAGTCCATATTTTAAGATTTTGTTACCGAATAGTAGTTTTCTTTAAACACACGTTTTTAAAACAGCACATAATTTGATGAGAAAAGTAATGACAAGGTTTAACTAAGCATAATTCTGCTGAAAATGGCAAAGGCTTTACAAGTTTACATACCTTGGGTCCTATGCTTGTATGTATTTGTGTAGTGCTACTGAACCTGTCAACATTAACAAGGATCCTGTTATCTGATGACGCCCAGAGGGTGATAGACAGGAAGCACTTCGCTGGGAAGCAAAACGGCTCAAGTGACGCACACAACACCCACGGGATTTTATCACAGCCGATCATCACAAACGGCAACCCAGTGTCAAGGCTTGTAACGGAGTTATTGTTTTCATTCCGTCGCAACTTCAGCGGTTTAGTAACGTAAAATTTTTGATTCGCGAGACACAAAAGGAAATTGTTAGGTGTGAATATTTGTTGTTTATAACTAAAAGCACCATGACTCGACTTGCACATTCAGTAACTCGATGTCTGCTGTAAAAACTCTCGAATCGACCCATCACTATTACCTTCGCATAAACATATGTGGTATAATGTCACATGACCCTACAAAATAGTGTTTGAACCATGTTAAAACATTTTACAGCTAATCTGTTACAGTTATCTTAAAAGACAGTGAAGCTTACCTTAAAAAACATGTCTTACACAATACAGTAACTTGAAAATAAAAAAATATATATATACATACATACATGCACACAAACGCATGCGTGCACACAAAAAATTCATGGTTCCTTCACACTTTTTGAAATAAATCTTTGAAACATCACCCTAAGAGTAACATTTTCTGCTGTCTTTTAAATAACTTACCTACTACAAAAATTTAACGTTTAACACTGTGATTAACTTTGAAGTATTATATTTTTGATTAAATAAAACTTTAACTTGGTATTTTCTATAACTTGTAACATTTATTTTATATTCAATATGCATTAAAAACAGTGAGAGCAGCGATAAGTTGGCAACGGCTGGCAAGAAATTGTTGTTGTTATAAGCTTATTTTTTGGTATGCCACTTGAAAATTAAATGTTTCTTATTCAAATATTTACATTTTTTGGTAGCACTTATGGAAACGTATTTTATTGTTAATGTAAAAAAAAAAAAATAAGTGCAAACTACAGCGCCTAGGCTCTAGTGACTTGATTTTTTTAGTCTGAGGAAGAAATGTGAACAGGTGGTGCTTGACACTCTACCCCTCCCCTCTCACCAACCTCCTTTTTTGAGAAATAAAATCTCCATTACGCATGTGTTATCTTCTCATGGTCTGTCACCATCCTCCTTACACCCTCCCTGTCAGCATTTGTTGGCTTACTATGAAAACAGCCCTGCTTCTACCCTTTCCCCTAAGGCTCTGACCCTCATCAATGTAAAGCCGGCAGATAATCTCACAGAAGCCAGGCATCCCCCAGTTCACAACTTGAAACGAAAACTACAAACTTTGAAAAAACAGTAGAAGGTGAGTCTTTTTTTCACAGATACTTTCCATTCCTAGATAACACTTACCGGTGAAAGCACTTTGTTGCATGCATGGGAAGAGGTTCGAATATTAACAAAGGTAAGTCTTCAGATGCAAATTTGAATTGGCACAGCTCTTATAAAAAATTGTCTTACATTTGGTTTAATATGGTATTAGATAAACCTTGAGCATACGTAATACGAAACTAACAGTATGTAAACCGGTAACTCATTTACCTGAATCAATGTTGTTAATCTGTCCAGGAAGTTAGCAGAACGCCGGTTACGTCTCTGGGTATCGAGATACCATGTCAGCGACACTGGTACTGATGCCACCACCGTAGCTACTACTGCCAAACCTACCATCTTCGAATCTGACAGGTACTTCAAGATGGCAGCAACAGGTAGAAGCAAGGTAGCCAAGCCAGCCAATGGGATGAAGAATATCAGCCCCACTAGAGCGAGGGCACCACGAACCAGCCCGTACCAAGTGGCCCCTTGAGAAAAAATTACAGCCACCTGCCACCACGACAGCGTCACACAGTGAGGAATGAGGGTCTTGTACGTTCCTCGCCACCCATCGCGAGCAGCAATGCGAACAAATATGGCAGGGATCACCAAGTAGAACACAGCACGGCAGTTGAGACAGAACTCTACGCCACTGCCCACGATGTACGATGCAAACGTAGGAACTCTGATGTCGAGGAAACGCCAACCCTGTCGAACGACGGCGTCCGTTTCGTAGGGATACTTGGCCAACACGTGGACGGCGAAAGAGAACAACGTGAGGAAATCTGGCGGCCACTTGTTGTCCATGAACATGTACAGTGTGAGGAACGTAAGAGAGAAAGCTATGATGGAGAACTCTGACTGAGGAGTCCACTGAGGTGCCACCAACGGGTAGAGAATGAGATTCACCAGCAGAGCAAGGAAGAAATGGCCGTATGGTTTCAAATTGCTACTGCAGTACTGAAACTCTGCTTCGTCCGGGTTCAAACTGCCACCGCTGTAGCTTAGGAACAGACGCGACCACACGCGGAAATCCTGGAACTCGCACTTCCTGTGCAGAATCTGGAGCGTGGAAATCACCATGACACAGAATGATACGTAATAAATTATCATGGGCAGAAAAAGCACGATGCTCTCTGTGCCGAGGACAGAGTAAACGATAAGGAGAATCACTGTGTGCAGGTTAGACAACGTGATGGGGAGGAGAGACGAGAGAAATATCATTCCTTGCTTGGCAAATTGCGTTAGAAGGTCCCAGAATGCACACTGGAAGGTGGCAATGGGGTGGAGCAACAGTTTCTGGAGGAAGTGAACCTGGGCGCTGTGCTGCTGAGTGCTAGACACCGTCAACACCCTGTGAACAAGCGGCAGCTCCCCGTGAGCATAGCTGACAGCTGCAGCCACCAAATGGTCTTCTGTTAGCTTCTCTCCTGAATATTCACCTCTTAGTGTCCACGCTGCAAAAAAAAAACATTACCAACATTAATTTTCTTTCATGGTGTTAAATGACTGTTGTACCAACATGAACCAAAAATTCAGTTTGTGTGATTATGTAGCATCTGACAAGAAATGATTTACAAACGTTGACAATTTGAAGGGAAAAATCTAGACTACGTACATTCAAAAATTATTATTTTTTGTATTCTTTTCACTTACGTTTTAATGCACCCTTGAACAAATTTAAAAGTAACCATGAATTACATGACATACATTTAAGAAAATGACCCATAAAAAACAAAACCTTCATCTTCCATGTTACAGCAAACATTCAAATAACCGAAATTCTAAAAGCGACAAAGAGACATGATACTCAACAGCCAACCAATTTTTTAAATTCAAAACTTTAGTTTTACACAAAAATCAAAACAAACAAATACAGTCATTAAAATTGGTTTCTTTATGACCTTCAGTACTTCAGTTGTCGCCTCGTCACATACCTTAAGTGGGATTTGCTGTTGGAGGGTAAAGCCGAGGTTACTTCTCCCCCTTGGACAGCAGTGAAGTCATGGTTGTCACTTGAATGAGGCTTTTCCTGTTGCCCGAGTTGTTGGCTTTGGCCACGTCAATAATTGTGTGTTGAGCTGTGGGTGGCGCGCAGGCAGGCAAGTGATGGGCGAGTGGGTACCCTGGTTTGAATGCAAGCTGGTGTGACGCTAAGGGCCCTGACTACCCTGGTAACGTTAGCTGACCGGATAAAGGTAGGTGTCTTCTTCAACAGCGTACGTGGCAGGTGAGATACTGCGCATGGTACGTGCCAGAGGAGGTTAGAAGTGGAGCTTGCTGAGCTGGTGGTTGACCCTCTTTGACGTGCAGCAGCCTCCTCTTTCTTACAGGAGTATACTAGATTGTTAACTGGGCTGCTTTCCCTTCCTACCCCAGCCTGAGCTAACCGTAGCTTGGCAGCTTTGCCCTGCCCAGCCCTATAATGAGGCATAAGGTGGTGGGATGATGGAATGAGGAATGCGGAGGTCAGATGAGGTGGGAGGCCTGTACTACTGGTCTTCAACCCAGAGACTTGGCGCACGGAACGTCACAATCTGACCCAAGTTCCAAGCTGGAGGCTACAGTAGACGGCAAAAGGGGTCTACTCCCGTGGCTCCCTGGCGCGCAGAATGTCGCGATCTGACCCCAGGTGTCATGAAGAGCAGGACTTCTGTTGGGAGTTGGGCTATCGTTTCCAAGCAATAAACCTGGCACGTGGAACGTCGCTGTCTGACCCAGGCACTTACTGGAAGGTCGATATTCCAAGAGACAACTGCTCTAATGAGGCCCAGGAGGGCGAGCTTCCTAAGTTGCACTTCAAAAGCACTATTAATAGGAGAGAAAAAGAGCAAGGTATCTTCTAATGGCTAACCCTGGAAGAGTCTTACTAGGACAAGTGACAAACCAGAAAAAGGAAGGACAAGGTGTGGGAATACAGTGCTGGAGAGACTACTCGCCCAAGTCAGATTTATGCCTGTTTTGTTGATTGCTCAATTAAAACTCTGACTGAGACCTGAAGAGCCGGTCCTAAATTGCCAACTGGTATAGCTACCTATGTCTCGGAAGACGCGGCAGCGCGGGGGGCGAGGGCAACCCCAAGACTGCGGTACTCACACTTGTGATAGCTGAGAGTAAGCTACAAGGTAGTTGGAAGCACGAGGGCTTTGGTATACTGATAGGCAGCGAGGCAGTGTCGTGCAGAGCAGAGTACCTATTAGAGTAAATTTATATTTAATTAAAAATGTGTCATTTTTGTACTAAACACAATTGAACACTGACTCATACAAAAAAATGGCAAATTTTGATGTATTAGGGGTTTGGGAGTGGGTCCAAATTGGTCCAACATTTTCCAAAAGATCTATAGTGACCAAGCTGTCTTAACTACCTCTTCACGAGAACCTGTGAGGGGTTATTTTAATAAGGTTCTATGGTATTTTATTGCTAGAAATATCCTACAACACTGCAAAAAAACACTATAAAATTTTTGATGGAATTTTAGAAAAAGTAGTGAAAAATATACTAACATCACCTCATCAAAACTAATGAAATAATGGAAATATTTTCACAGAAAACTGGTGTGTCTACTCATGGATCCTTGGAATGGGACCACCACTATGGCCAAGCCCATACCCATATTTACAAATCCCTATGAAATCACATCACGTGAAATCCACCGTAGTGAGCATCTACACCACATGTACTCTACTAAGACCTAAATTATTTTATATAAATGTTATAAGACAGAAGCATCCTGCATAGAACATAGTATAAGCAATACATACGAAGCGCACAGTTAAAACAAATCTTCACTTACAAAATTTAAAAATGAAAACGTTTTAATAAATGAACATGGATGATTGTCCAATATTATTAACATTTTAAACAAAAATTGGTGTATAATGCCATTACTACTAACCTCCAGGTTCGTCACAAATACCACTTGCATCTCCAGAACCCTGTGGATCCTCATCTTCTCCGTCCAAAGAAGCGTTACGTCTCAGCTGAGCCTCCTGACTACTACCGGCCTTGCTTTTCTCACTCAGACGAATCTGTCGTTCTAGCTGATCTGTTGTTATGAAGTCCTGACCAACTGACAGGCTATGGGAAAACCACCAATACGATATAAAATGGCAGTAACATCACAGCAGACCTTTGCAACACATCATACTCGCGAAATAATATTTTTTCTATGTTACAGTATGCAAAATCAAGCTGAATTACCTTGAAAACATTTCTCTAGCAGCCCTGCGCGCAAGTTTTTCATCTTGCGACATGTTCAAGCACATCTTTACATCAAGGTAATTATGCTCACTTATTCCTGAAAAATTAAAAGCAAACTTTAATATCTCTCTTTAAAGACAAAGAAGACATGCGATTCAACTGACAATAACGGAGTGAGTACATTGCAGAAGTGTGGACATAATTAATTCCATACTTAATAGTCAAATGTTCTGGGCTATAAGCATATTTTCGTCAATGCAGAGCTCATGCCTATGTATATAAATACGTACTGTACATACATGAATTCTGCACGGGTTGGTACACAGAGAAGGTTTAGTTTCGAAGGTGGCACACAAATTGGTTAGGTGCTCGCAGTGCTGGTAATATCGTTGAGTAAAACGGGACAGCTGGTAATAACAAATACATAGAGCGGAGGGGAGAGATTTGGACGGCTTTTAACATGCAAAAATCTGGGTGCGACCCTGCCAGGAATAGAACCTGGTTCGCCTTGGTGGGAGGCAAGTATGTAGTATAACCACTAGACTACCATGACCCCAATATAATAAATAGAGTGCACGTTTGAGTCATGTTAGATGTCTTTCACATTTTCTCACCCAATTATATATAAAAAAAAAACCCTATATTTCTGCAGAAACTTGCATATTCAAGTGTCCAATGTGACAAATACCTGGTTCTTCCCAGCACCTTCGATGTGACTACAGGACTTCTCTAAGAATTTCAAAGGATTTAAAATTACAGTTTCATGAACCATAAAGCTGTAACACTATACATTCAAAAAGCATAGGTTAAAAAAATTTTCACCGACGATACTGGAAGAAACACTTGACTTTTAACGTTCACAGCATTCCACCAGCAAGGGATTGACCGACAATATCCATGTCACACAATAACCCTTTTGCTCCCTGAAGTGATATGAGATGTGTTCGTGGCTCTGTTGAACTAAAGGAACACCATTGCTTTGTTTGCAGAGCACTTTACTCTAACACATAATTAACACTGTGTTAAATGTTGTTGTTAATAGACTAATGATTATTCAATAATTGACAACATGGGAATGTAGTTTCAGTTTGATAATGCTTTCTATACGTAAGACATCAAAGGTATTAAATGTTGTACATACATTTTGTAATGACTGGAAAAACATGTCAAAATGCAATAATAGAAGAGAAACGTATGGTCAACTATAATTACTAAATTTCAAAACTTAATTTGAAATTCAACCATTTCCCACACTTCAAAATGAAGAGATTTTTTTTCTCAATAAAATTCACAGATTTGTAAAGGTGTATGGATGGACCTTGTAATAGGCAATTAACAAAAATGTTTGTGAGCGTCTTTAATATGTGGCTTTTATGGAACAGGAAATAATGCCTTAACACATTTTCTTATTTTTCCTTGATGTAATTAATGAAAGTTAAGCAAATAAAGTACGCAGTTGAAAAATTGCATTACAAATAACATGCTAGACCCACATGACTGACAATATAACAAATATGTATAATTCTCACCATACGAACACCACAAAATTACATGTATACTGACGTAACACAGAAATTACCTTGTCCTCTCTGCAAGCACTGTTTCAGAATGGTAGTTGCTTCGACGTTGCCTTGTTCAGAAGCTTTGATAAGCCAGTACACTCCGAGCCTAGCATTCTCCTGCCTGTCCACTTCTAGCTCTATAAGCAAAGTCATGTTCATCAAACTCTTACTCTATTACAAGACAGAACATTATAACAAGCAATGCATATTCGCAGACAATCATTTCCATAATTTTGCTGCAACAGAACTGAGCACTCCCAAACTAAACCACATTTGTACACCACACAAATATAAGAAAATTGTTAAAAAAAGATTCTAAGGATTGTTAAGAAAGACTGAATGGTCTGGGAACAGATATTATTTTATTACAATTTCAGATTACCTTCTAAATAAGAAACTTATCAGTAAATTATTTGACAAAAAATTCTTCCATAAATTTTAATTTTATAATGAACACTTATTACATGGAGCAACCAATGATTACCTAAATTACTAATTTCAAATACTTGGACCTCTGCGCCTGCAATGGGTAACTTTGGTTACGCGTGTGTCACTTTATCATATGTAGGGTATATCAATTTGTTAAGCAGGTAAATATGTCTTGCAAATTATAGGCTATTGTTTTTTCAAATAAACAGTTTGCTGAATTAACCAGATGTCAATAGCGACTAAAACTTGAACAGTGAACAAACGATCTGGCCAGGTTTATGGACAAGCCTTGTAACACGACAAATTACCATGTGATTCGATAAGTAATTTAAAATATTCCAGAAGACTGACCATTTCTGGCATTGAAAGAATGTAAAGTATTCTGGAAGTTCTGACTCCCATCCTCAGGGAAGGGCGTGGTCGCTAGAGCTGAAAGGAGATACACAGTCCTCGACTTTCACACACCCGAGTTTTGTACAACTCACAGTTCCATGCACGACGTACTATCACCTCTGAATCAACTTTCATACGACCAACTTGGTCTTTCGTCCACCCCCTAAACTACAAACATATTGATATAGCCTATCACTATTAGCTGCTATCCATCCTTCACACATCATATGTTCTGAATATTTACATACGACAACTGCATCGGCACAATAAAAATGAGTGCTTCAGTTAAAATAATCTGCGAATCTCTGTAAAACTTTCAAGTTTCTACAACCTACAAAATAAAATGTTACATTTGCACAACAATTTCACAGAAAGTAGGAAGCGCATTTAATTTTTAATTACCTCATTCACTCACAAAAATATGTATACAGGTGGTAAAAATCAACATTTCAGGTAAGAAAGTGTTGCACATGTGTATTTATTTGTGATTTTCTTTGAAATAGCTTTTAAAAATAACACGTTTATTGATTAAATATATTGTCTTTCTTCAAAAATCAATATTTTGTTCTTGCAACTTTTGAAACAAAACCCTTATTACATTCACATATATGATACAACTTTCATACAAATTCTGAGGAACACATTACGTATGAAAGTAGAGGACTGCCTGTACAGATGCAGAAAGCAACAGTTTCACAGAGGCTATGTAGCCCACCTGTCTGGTAGGAGATGTAACAACTATGTATTATGGAATGATCAATGTTAGATGCAAGCAGGTCGTGTTAAGTGTCTCAAGAAGATTAAAAACTGTGTACAGTACTAGCTGAAGTTAGGTTCAGGCAGCTAGCATTCCCCATTTCTCCAGGTTAATTCTAGCAAAGCATCCTACTTCTTGGAAAACTACACTTTGCAACACTGGAAATGTTCTGCTGGTGCAATTTACTTGAATGAATATTAAACTAACTTTTCTTGGGCACATTAAATCCAAAACTTAATGCAATGCACCCATCTTCAGTTCACTACTACTCCTTCACTAATAAATAGCACCAAAACAAACATGTTTGGTGGTGCAAAGTTACCCACGCAGATGAAAGTAACCATGGTTTGCGAAACCAATAAAGTCTACTACAACAACTCTGCGTGGGTGTGTGAGAGTGTGAGTGAGAGAGTGAGTGAGTGAACAAGTGGGTGTGAGAGTGAACAAGTGAGTGTGAGAGTGGGTGGTAGAATGAGTGGGTAAGTGAGAGTGAGAGAAAGTGCGTGAGAGAGAGAGAGAGTGGGTAAGTGAGAGTGAGAGAAAGTGTGAGAGAGAGTGGGTAAGTGAGAGTGAGAGAAAGTGTGTGATAGAGAGATAGTGAGTAAGTGAGAGAGAGAGATAGTGAGTAAGTGAGAGAGAGAGAGATAGTGAGTAAGTGTGTGAGAGAGAGAGAGATAGTGAGTAAGTGTGTGAGAGAGAGGGAGAGTGAGTAAGTGAGAGAGAGAGAGAGAGAGTNATAGAG
Source organism: Clitarchus hookeri (assembly GCA_002778355.1). Classification (NCBI taxonomy): domain Eukaryota; kingdom Metazoa; phylum Arthropoda; class Insecta; order Phasmatodea; family Phasmatidae; genus Clitarchus; species Clitarchus hookeri. The sequence goes on along the minus strand of NQII01001386.1, from coordinate 501,655 downwards.
AGATAGTGAGTAAGTGAGAGAGAGATAGTGAGTAAGTGAGAGAGAGAGAGATAGTGAGTAAGTGTGTGAGAGAGAGAGAGAGATAGTGAGTAAGTGTGTGAGAGAGAGGGAGAGTGAGTAAGTGAGAGAGAGAGAGAGAGAGTGAGTCAGAGATAGAGTGAGTGAGTGAGTGAAGAGATTTGGCCACCGAGTGAGTGAGTGAGTGAGTGAAGAGATTTGGCCAGCTCTTAACAGATGAGAGCAGATGATGAAGTGAGGTGAGTACGGAGCAGTGCCGGAATGCAAAGATGGGGGAAACAGGAGATCCCACAGAAATCCTGCCAACCAGTGGCATCGTTCGGCACAATTCCCACATGCAAAAACCTGCAGGCGGCCTCACCGGGAATCAAACCCAGTTCGCCTTGGTGGGACACGAGTGGTCTAACTACTACACTACCACGGTCCCCAACTGTTAGTGACATGCAACAACGATAGCCAAATTAAATTAATTATTTTCAATTCCAGGAAAAACTAAAACACTTCAAATAATTTAAAAAAAAAAGACAGGGACAATATTAATAAACCAGCAATGAAACCAGTAAAGTTACAATTCTTACCACACTGCTCTTCCAAGAGCTGTTTTGCCAACACGACTTGTGACTCAGGGCAGCCATCTTCTGCAAGCTGGCTGCGCAGTCTACGCAACGAGCCCCTCGGACCATCTGAAAATATAACAGTGTGTGTACTGAACTTCAGTTTATACACATTTAAAATAAAGTCAAACACTCGCAGATGAAAAATTACCAACAATCGAATCAACTGTGGAACTGCAAAGCTTAGGATGGAGTCTTAACAAGACTCTTAAGTTGCAACCCTTATGATTACATTCTTGGTGTTACATCCCAGTTTTAAAGTCAAAAGCGTAACATTCCATTTCTTTTAAACAATACAAATAATAGATAATGGATGCTAGCTAGCAGACTTCAGTAAAATAATAAGCTTCTAATTTACAAATAGTTACACAATTGGGCAAGAGATGGTGTTAAAAGAAGGCATTTCCAACTAAACACTTTACATCTGTTATCACCAAAGGAACAAAAAAAAGTTGTAGCGACATTAGCTTCATGACAAATCATGTGTGTCAATGGATACCTGCAGTTTAACAAACGTTTAAGAAAAAAATATGACACAATTGTGCTGTGTAAGAAGTTCACAAGTGAATTGTTTTAATTAGTTGTAAAGTTGTAAAAGTTTAGTTTAAATCACGATGAAACATTGTTATTATCGATCATGTTGTTTTGGATTGGAATCAAGATGGGCCTACACTGAATGTGGACTTAAATTATGTAGTCTTTGGTTTATAACCGTAAGTGCAGGCTGTAAATGAAAAAGTATTAAAGACGAAACAGGTGTACAGCAACAATGCTGTTGACGAACATTCCAAGTTAAGAGTGTAAGAAGGTGACAATATCAAACTGTTAAAAGAATATAGGCCTAGGTAATACGGGCCTATATAAATATTAACAGAGTACAAAAACATTAATTGAATATGCACCATTTTCTTAATCAGGTGTAGTCTATCCTTATTTTAATCCTACGACCATATTTTAATGGTTTTGTTTTAATACACAGAAATACAAATAAAAACTTCAATTGGCTTCAAAACATAATGTTGAAAAAAAATTAAAATGTTTCATTATAGAAGACAGTACAAACAAATTCATGTTCTTAGGTTTGCTAACGGATTCTCTGCAGCCACCCTCATCTACAGGGAAAGAGATAGAACACCATAACTAACACCAAAATCTACCTTTCCTTCATTTCGATGACAGATCCCACACTACGTTTATTGTGTGAAATCTGTCACCAAAACGAAGGAAAGGTAGTTCATTCGTTGGATTTTGATGTTTGTTTCCGTGTTCTCAAACTTAATGATGTTTCTGATGGAGGCTGCAAATTATGTTCCCTAAAAAATGTAGGTGTTCCATTTTTTTCGTTGAAGGAAATTTTTGTTTGAATTTCTTTCAGAGACGTGAAGTCGTATTGCTGGACTGCTGTGGCGTGTGTGTTTACCGTGCCTTCGCACTGAAGTCGGACCTGCTTGGAATGGAATGTTTATAGTTCTTCTTTTTTCTCTACGTGACGAATGCAAATCTTAGCATGACCTAACTCGTCAGATTCCCTTGGTGGCGCAGGTTGACCAAAATTTTGAGATTGTGTTTTAAAGGTCAATATAAGCCCCAAAATGTAGGAGGTTGGTGAGAGTGTGACAGAGAAAGCAAGAAAGGAATATGGCGAGGAAACAGACTCATAGTGAACAAGCCCCTGTAATTCGGTTCAAGGGAATCGCAAGGTATTTTCAAATTCTTGTGATGGTCCTGGAAGCATTCGAGGAGAATGTGTTGATGACGGAATTGGTATGGTTTCCATGGTGGACAAGTGCGAAGGATGCACATTTTTTTATTTTATTTGGGTGAGGGTTTTCCTTGGAACTCGTCTTCACCTGTGCTGTGGAGGAGGAAAGTGTGGGTGATGAGACTTGTTGTCCGACTTTGTTGACGTGGTTCCACACTTGGTGTTGGAACTGGCAACGTCTGGTTCACTAAGTTCCCGTTTCACGTGTTCGTATTTGAGTGTATCCCACGGTGCCCGGGACATTGGGGATCTTCTGTTCGTGTGGATTGTTTTTTCTATTAGCAGTGTTATGCAGTACAGAACTTGTATGTTGGCCTGCGTGCGGCACATCATGTAAACGTTGTTCTCATTTAGGGTTTGTATCTAAGAGCATTGATGGCTTATATGGTTGTAAGTTTTCTAGAATTCCCACCAGGAGATTTAATCTCGTTTTCCAGGCACTGATGTTTGTTACATGAAGATACACAACGTTTTCATTGTTTTGGTGTTGCCAAATTTGAACACGCTTTGTCACGTTTCGACGGTTCTGCCTCCGAATTGCAAGTGTGTTCTTTTTCGAGGTGCTTTGTAAATGAACTAAGAAAGTTCAATTTTAGAAGAAAGAGATGAGTTTGCCCTATATAATTACAAAGTGATTAGTAATCACATCATTAATGACAGTTAAGTGCAGACAGTAATACTGTAGGATGGCGATTAGGAATATTTAAACCATTCTTTCAATATTGCTCATTCTTCTGGATGCTAGACTTTCATCTGACACCTCTAGACCATACAAAAATCCCACACTCCCCACCCGTATCACTAACCAAACGCACTACAGAACCATAACACTTGCCACCGTATGTAATTGTTTTTATACTTGTACATCACATTAGAAACCAAACAAATGTTAGTTCAGCATTTCAATAATCAAAATTCTTACACACCTAACAGTGTGAACATATTAAACTGATGCTCAACTTAACCACTTTTATGTTAATNATACAATTATTACACACCTAACAGTGTGAACATATTAAACTGATGCTCAACTTAACCACTATTATGTTAATGCTCCTATGTTACTTTGTGCAGCCAGAATGTTAATTGGGAAAACATTATTAATGAGCCAACCCACANACACACCTAACAGTGTGAACATATTAAACTGATGCTCAACTTAACCACTTTTATGTTAATGCTCCTATGTTACTTTGTGCAGCCAGAATGTTAATTGGGAAAACATTATTAATGAGCCAACCCACATGGTACTTGAGTTGCACTGAAGTGTTCCAGAAAGGAGATCCACACTGAGCTGCTGTTGTTTTGATAAATTATCAGTTTAAAAAAAATTATTTATATTCACAACAGTAAATCTTTTAACATTAATTGAAAGCATTATTTGATAAAACAATAATTTTTTTGGCCTACTGTTGGTGAATGAGTAGTAATTTTAATTGTATTTTTTTCCTGTGTTTTATTGATTGCAATTTGTTTTTTATGCATTTCTCTTTAATACTGAAATATATGTNTCAAAGCATTATTTGATAACACAATAATTTTTTTGGCCTACTGTTGGTGAATGAGTAGTAATTTTAATTGTATTTTTTTTCCTGTGTTTTATTGATTGCAATTTGTTTTTTATGCATTTCCCTTTAATACTGAAATATATGTGTCTTTGTGGTGTTAACTTGTTACTTTCAGTTGTTAAATTGTACGTATATTGACACATTTCCACAGCCATAATAAAAGGCTCAACAGAAAAAGATTTGGGAATAAAAAGAAACAAAATATAATAAATGAAAGGTTTTTTTCATAAAGTTTTGTTTCAATAAAATTTCTTGCTGGCATACACTATAAGTACACACATCTAAGAAGGCCTGCTAAAAACTGCATCATGCATAGAAGGTAAAGATGCATTCTATGAATCTGTATGTTAATCTTTCCTACATAGTATTNCTGCTGTTGTTTTGATAAATTATCAGTTTAAAAAAAATTATTTATATTCACAACAGTAAATCTTTTAACATTAATTGAAAGCATTATTTGATAAAACAATAATTTTTTTGGCCTACTGTTGGTGAATGAGTAGTAATTTTAATTGTATTTTTTTCCTGTGTTTTATTGATTGCAATTTGTTTTTTATGCATTTCTCTTTAATACTGAAATATATGTGTCTTTGTGGTGTTAACTTGTTACTTTCAGTTGTTAAATTGTACGTATATTGACACATTTCCACAGCCATAATAAAAGGCTCAACATAAAAAGATTTGGGAATAAAAAAAAAATATATAATAAATGAAAGGTTTTTTTCCATAAAGTTTTGTTTCAATAAAATTTCTTGCTGGCATACACTATAAGTACACACATCTAAGAAGGCCTACTAAAAACTGCATCATGCATAGAAGGTAAAGATGCATTCTATGAATCTGTATGTTAATCTTTCCTACATAGTATTNACTAAAAACTGCATCATGCATAGAAGGTAAAGATGCATTCTATGAATCTGTATGTTAATCTTTCCTACATAGTATTTTCAAACTACTGTACCACACACAAGTAAAGCCAACAACACATTTTGATACTGTCCATTGTTGAATATCAAACCCTATATTGAAAAGCAATTTCCATTTCAAACTGCATTATGTACTATAACTTACCACATACACGTATCAATGAAAAACCTTTTTAAATTTCGCAGCATAATTGGATCAAAGTCAGTACTACAAATTACTAATGTAAAGTGAAGAAATAAGTTACAACAATAGCCCCCAACACATTTCAGTGTTAGGGTTTAACACACGAAATATTAAGCAAACATTATTAAACAAAATAACATAAGAGAAGCTTGTCACTCATCGTTACCTAAACAATTCATTGTTAAGCTGAAATGTGTTTCATTGGACAAGCAAGTACTGCTTTGCCATTCCAAGTAAAGGGTTAGGTCACCAGCCACCAAATTACTGACGGCCTATATCAAACACCAATTTCACATTAAACAATGTACGAACCACACCAACTATTTTACACAACCCGGAATCAGGTATTCGTTTACCGTGTAGAGTCCACTGTTTTCTACCGGAAGGTTTAGCGGAGACTGGCACTACACCCGCCATCAGTCCTTATAAGGTATTCTTAGTTTACAAAAACAAGCAATTGAAAATGTTAATGTAATGCAAGTAAATAGTCATAACTAATGCTGTAGTAAAATAAAATATACTTTAAGTTATACGCCACCAATATTACAAGGGCAAATTATATAAAATAAACAACACACTACAATTTTAAAGTTGTCTAGCAGTTGACTCCCGAAAATAAAAAAACATCGTATATACGACATGCAGGNCAACACACTACAATTTTAAAGTTGTCTAGCAGTTGACTCCCGAAAATAAAAAAACATCGTATATACGACATGCAGGATACCCAACACCTAAAAATGAAACTACCGTTCCAATACTATAGGGATATTGTACATTTACAAAGTTTTATATTTTANATACCCAACACCTAAAAATGAAACTACCGTTCCAATACTATAGGGATATTGTACATTTACAAAGTTTTATATTTTAAAAATACAAATTAAAAAACAACCAAATTTTTATTTGCTCAATATTATTCGAAATAGCATTCTGATTTCTGATATCATCCTCATAGAAATCGGGGAAATAAATTTATAAAGTCTATTGAGTATTAGAAAGTTGTCGCAGTTTATCACAACATTAGCAGAAATGTACTTTGCTGCGGACAAATGACACGATAAGCATGGGTTTGCCCGTTGAGTAAGGCATGACAGTTTCATTGCTGTTCCAACCGTGTTACGCGAGTGTTCGTGTTATTTCAAGAGGCGAAGTTAGTTGATTCACAATGTCACAGAAAAATGTAGTTTTATTGGAGTGTGGAGCATTCAATCCACCGACGATAATGCATTTACGTATGTTCGGTAAGAATCCCATATTATGTTTTTATGCTGTTTTTATTTTACATATTGTTCCATAGTTCCTAAGCTTGTGTATGTAGCGAAGGTACGTGTGTATGTGCTACGATTTTTTCTTTTTATTTCTTTGACTAATGCAAGGTTTTGCTAAACAACTAAAAGGTATGTGCAAGAATACTCCAACTACTTCAGTACAATACCCAACTAAAAGGTATGTGCAAGAATACTCCAACTACTTCAGTACAATAATTGTTGTGCAGGAAGACACGTAACCTCTTGCGTTATTTCTTAATAGCTAGTAAATTAACTTCTCAGAACACCCTAAATTTAATTTGTGCAGTAATCGCTCGGATGCACACAGTTCCGGAGTTCCCATTAGTTACTGTTAGCCTATTCTTCATTAGTTCGCCTTTCTATGGTGATAAGGCTGAACTTGTCACCGGGCAGCTGCTAAATAGCAAGTATGGTAGCGATAATGATTGGTATAGATTCTATGCTATACGTGCCATGGATTTCTTAGGGGTCTGGATCCCCATTCAAATTACAAGGATTCCCACTTAAGTTATGATGATGCTTATAGAAACCTTCCTGGTTCATACTTAAAAACTGGGGTTTCTTGCTTATTATAATGTTCCTACCATATTGTAAAATAACCATTTGGTTTGGTTCATTTTGTCACTTCTACGTCAGTATTAAACATGTTTTGAGGTGTGTGTTTGGGATATGAATGTCGCAAGGCAATGCAGGCTACCTAAAGTGCAGTTGGCCAGTCGTAATATGTTGCCTTTGTACAGGACAGAATTGTGTCCAAGTTCCACTTTGGGTGTCTTCGGCAGCATAAAGTTTCTCTCGTCAAAATCATAGACCTTTCATGAGTTTTACACAAATCAAGTGTGGTGTGTGGGTTCAAATTCTGGCCTGGGGATTCAAGTATTTTAAATGTTGCAAAGTAATGTTAAGAGTCGAGCAAATCACATAGTATAAAAAGAAACACATATATTATAATAAAGTGAAGCTTGACAAACTGATGTCACATCACAGCTGCTGTGTTAATCGTCATAATTTTTGCAAATGCAGCTGTTAAACTGAAAAATTGTTCACTGCTCCTACATAATTAGAATTACATTACGTAAGTTGAAATACAAACCTGTACTTTGCAAGATGCCTACAGATATATTATATAAGTTTACACCTCAACTGACAAGGAGTGGACACAGTCTGGAATGTGTGTTTTGGATCAGCTTTTGTGTGGTTGATAGCTTACTATAATAATAATTTCAACTTGCAGTTGGTCTGTCGCCCTGCAGCAAGCACGTCCCTTCCGCCATACTGTTTCACTCTCCAGTCCTTTGCTAAATTTCCCAATCCCCTTCACTATCACCAACTCCTCCCACAACACATTCCACTCCCTCGCAGTTCTCACCACCAACCATAGACTCCCTTTCCCTTTCCATCCACCTTCATAACCTCTGAAACTTTCTCCTTTTTGTACCCCTCCCCCTTTACAACTTCTTTGCTAAATGTTCATTTAACTTCCCCCATCCGCCCACTCTATTCACCAACCTGTACGTTTTGACCATCCACTCCACTCTTCGCCTGTCTTTTTAGGAAGCATCGCTCCATCTCCATCATTAAGGATGGCCTAAAATTCCTTTCGTCCTCACTTTCTCACCGCTGCCTTCCCAATTTACCCTTAACCCTGCCAGTCTTTGCACCTTGTTCAGTGTCTATATCTCTTCCACATATGGGTCCCAAGACTGTGGCTGCATATTCTAATATCCACCTCATCATAGCTTTATAAGTCTTCTCTTTCACCTCCCCACCAACCCCCTGTAAATCCTTTCCCAGCATTCCCAAAGCCCTTCTTCCCTTTGTTAACTCTCTGTAATTGATTTTTTTCACCAAAGATCACTTTGAATCACCACCCCCAGGTACTCCTTAGATTCCCACCTGAGGTAGCTAGTTCTAAGAAATATAGACCTTGTCAGTATTAATTTTACAATTATTATTAGCAATATAGCAATGCCATAAAATCAAATGGCAACCTTAAAAACCGTACGATCAGTAAAACAATTTTACAATAACATCTAAGCTTTTTAAGCATATCAATAACAAATCAAGTCCTTCATAAACATGTCAGTAATATTGTCTGTTCATTTTGTTATATTATTACTTATTAAATTTAATTGCTCTGTTCCAAAATTAACACCAAGCTCGGGAATTTTGCTCCAAATACTTGACACGGTTTGGGTTTATCACTGCGACCGGAAAGGTGGAATTCAAATGTCCGGAGCGCACTAGCTAACCAATAAGGGAATCCGCTCATATTGGCACAAGACACTTGAGGTGGACCACGGCCGAAAAGTCCGGTCTCAAGAACCCTGTGCTCCGTCTCTTAAGATGTTGCGTGTGATGGCGGACATATTGAAGGATTGTCAGGCGCCCCTAGTGCACACGCTTGCCGGGCATCGCGACTCCCCAGTACACAGTGCCAACACACAAAACATAGCACTTCAAAAAGACAAAATTACACTGGTAATAGACGGTTTTGAGTGTCCCATCACCCTGAAGTCCCCCGTGAAGCGGGAAGTTAAGTACTGCAGTTTGGTTTATGACACGAGTTGTGTTACTGAACAAATGAGGCGGTACAGAAAATGAAGCAGGCGTGCGGAACGAGGCCCTGGACTGGCCTTTGCTCAAAATCATGGAAGGAGTCTCTTGGACATTAAACAAAGTTAAATTAGTAAAATGAACGTAATGCCAGAGGGGCTTCGGTAGGGTGGCGAACCCGGCGGGAGAGGGGNAACTACGTGGTTGGTGCAAACGTTGCTTCACTCCGGAGCCCTGATAAGTGTGCCTGCCCTAATGCCCACTACCATTAGACTAATGAGTTGTTGACACTGCTGTGATAAGATTACTGCCACTGCCATGCCAAACAGAAATTCCAGTGAATTGAACTAGGATGGATGAGGTGAGAATACAAAAACACTAGATGAAGTATTCCACATTACATAACATCAAGTGACTANGAAAATGTTCTGGTAAAATTAATGTCTATGATGGAAAACTACGTGGTTGGTGCAAACGTTGCTTCACTCCGGAGCCGTGATATGTGTGCCTGCCCTAATGCCCACTACCATTAGACTAATGAGTTGTTGACACTGCTGTGATAAGATTACTGCCACTGCCATGCCAAACAGAAATTCCAGTGAAGTGAACTAGGATGGATGAGGTGAGAATACAAAAACACTAGATGAAGTATTCCACATTACATAACATCAAGTGACTATNTGAACTAGGATGGATGAGGTGAGAATACAAAAACACTAGATGAAGTATTCCACATTACATAACATCAAGTGACTATTGATGTGAACATACATGCATTAAAAACATCTTGTTAATCTTTATGAATAAATTATTTTGGATATGAAAAAGTCTATTCATCACCGGGAAGAAAATAACACACACACAACCATATAGTCATGTATTGTCAAATTTACTAAACTAATTTATTGTACTACAGTTTGGTCTCAACGTCCCACTAACAGAGTCAAATGCACACTCCTCTAATTATTAATGGTACGTATTTAAGATGTCACTCATGGCTTGACCATTTGAATATTAACGATTCTTCCACGTAACTGGTGAAACAAATCTCACCAAACACAATACACATATAGTACTAAGTAAGGACAACTGACTTTTGCAGTTTTCGACCACGCCGGACACTTACTTTCAAAATGATGGCCATTTTCAAATTTAATGGGATATGTAATATCTTGAAAACCATTAACTTAAACCAATTTTAACCAAATTTTGTATGCTGATAGCGCAAGTTGTAAGCATTGAATTCAGAGGTGAATATTGTTGTTGTTGTGCCATTTTGGAAGATATGGCCACATGAAAAAATTAACCTTATACATTATATCTCGAAAACTATTAAACCAATTTTCTCCATATTTGGCATGTATGTAATACAAACATAAAACATAGTCCAGGCAAATGTGAGTAATTGAACTTAATTAGAAACTTTATTTTCAAAAAGAGGCCATACAAATATTTTATGTTTATTTGGTATTACTGCCCTATCGTTTGACCTATTTCAACCAAATTTCGTGCACTTACCGTATCATTACAAGCATCATATGAGCCAAAAAAAACAGCTTTTGTCCGCTATTTTGTAAGATAGCATTAAATGAATATATAAAGTTTTTTTTNTCATATGAGCCAAAAAAAACAGCTTTTGTCCGCTATTTTGTAAGATAGCATTAAATGAATATATAAAGTTTTTTTTGTAATATCTCGAGGAAACCGTTGTCAGATTGCTACGAAATTTGGCAAACAAGTAGTAGTGGATCAGTTGATGTGTACAAATGTGTTTCAAGTATCTCTGGCACTTATTTTTAAAATGGAGGCCATCTAGCTATTTTAGCATAGTATTCTATATCTTTGAAACCATATAATCAATTCAAACTTAACTTTGTATGCTGGGAGTATATATAACAAATGTAAAATTTGTTTACACTGAGCCCTTTTGTCCTCCATTTGATAAAATTGTGCCACACAAATAAATTAAGTTGTCATATTTTGGGAAACAATTGACAAATTTCTACCAAATATGGCAAACCGGTAGTACTGTAGTTTGTGATGTTAACTGATATGTTATATGTATGTCAGACACTTATTCAAAATTGCTGCCGTATAGTTAGTTTAGTTTTGTATGTTATATCATCGAAACCATGAAATTAATTTCAGTNGTTATTCAAAATTGCTGCCGTATAGTTAGTTTAGTTTTGTATGTTATATCATCGAAACCATGAAATTAATTTCAGTGAAACTTTATATGCTGGCTATATATATTACAACCATCAAATGTGTCCATAAAAATATCTCTTGTCCGCCATTTTGTAAAATAGCATCTCGTGACTAATTAAAATTACGGTATATCTCAGAAAAACAACCAACCAATTTCGGCAAATAAGTAGCACTATGGCAGGCCATGTAAACTGATAAACTTCGAGAAGGCTAGAAATACGTATTTTCAAAATGGCGGCCATATAAGAATTTTAGCTCAATGTTTTGTCTACGAAACTACAAAACAAATTTCAACTTGACTTTGTATGCTGACAGTATCAATTATATCCATCAAAATTGTGTTTGCAAAGACTCGTTTCTCCACCATTTTATAAAAAAGCTCTACATGAAAAAATATAATTTTTATGTTGTATCTCAGGAAACAATAAACCAATTTCTTTCAAATTTGGCGAAGAAGTTGTACTGTGCTAGGCCGTATTAACTTCAGTGTTGTAAGTGTGCAAGTCTCTCATTTTCGGAATGGTGCCTATACAAACATTTTAGCTTAGTCTTGTATATCTACAAAACTATGCAACATATATTTAACTTTGTATATTGTATACATGACCATCATCAAATGTGATAATGTATAAACTTGTTCTTTATTTATGAAAATTGTCACATTAACAATGGAGGCTTGATGCCATATCTCGGAGACCAATCAACCAATTTCCACCAAATCTTTCACGCAAGTGGCGTTATGGTAGGCCACTTACACGTTTTNATCTCGGAGACCAATCAACCAATTTCCACCAAATCTTTCACGCAAGTGGCGTTATGGTAGGCCACTTACACGTTTTAGTAGCTTGGACACTTATTTTCAAAATGATGGCAATGTAAATGTTTCAGGTTAGTGAACCCTATCATTGAANGTTTTAGTAGCTTGGACACTTATTTTCAAAATGATGGCAATGTAAATGTTTCAGGTTAGTGAACCCTATCATTGAAGACATTAGACTGATTACATCCGAAGTTGATGCTCCGAATCCTACCTCAGTGATGCATCGATTGCAAGCTGGCTTAATTTTGCGAGTCACTCGTGTATTTGGATTGTCTTGGTACTGTTTCTCATGTTTCTAGTTTCATCTCTAATGATATTTCTGTCAATGAGACGTCAACGCCTACCTGCCATCTAAGCTTTTAAGATTTTCACTAAAATTTATTTGCACCCGTGTAGATAAAAGTAGGCTCATTAGTTATCAGTAACTTCTTGTTTTACGTTATAATTCATATTGCATTTTTTGTAATGTTAGAATTTTTTATACTCATTTCTGTTTTTCATAACTGGGGATAGGTGTTTTTCCTTATAAGGATTCAAACATCAGTTGTGCTCAAAAAAAAATTATAGTTTATATCCACTTTCGTAGTTGGATGATTTTAAATGCCCCATGTCTCAAGTGTCTGTCTGCGAATCATGGATGTTAAGTATCGGAGTACTGTATTACGATTGGCCCATTCAATAACCAAAGGAAGTTGTGGCTGTGGACGTAGGATATTTAAGTCTAGCATGGCCACAAATATTTTTGCATAATACACCTTTCCCTACCCAACTTATTTCAGTATTGTTTACCAAAGTTGAATGAAAATAAGCATAACATACTTGTTTTAAGGTTTTTAAATTACCATTACTAATTCTACCAGATTTCTCAATACACAACCAGCTGTATTCAATGTTTTTGCTTCATATTTTATATGCTCCTTGAATGTTAGATGGTACTTTTAAACAATCTCGGAAAACTCCCAAAGGATAGCATCATTAACTTAGTTAACATTAATGAACTTAGTTAACATTAATTAATTTAGTTAATATTAATTAACTTGGTTTATGGNGAGTCGAAATATACCACTTTCTGGAGTTTTTTTTATTATTTTCAGAAAAGCCCCTAAACTAGAAAATTACCGTTTATGGTTTTCCCTCTTCCTAGTGAACATTGAAATTCAGTTTGTTCCTCTGTCCTTCTCCTTATTTGTTGTATGTCCTGCAAATTTTTCTCCCCACACACCTGCAAATAGCACACAGTGTTAACGAAAATGTACGGCATATTACCGCTCATCCAATTTTAAAACAAAAATGACTGTCTTAATACTCTTTACTGGAAGGATGTTTTGCCTGGCAGTTGACACCCAGAAATAACAACAGAGGCAGTAGGATGTCTGATTTCACTCTGTGATCTCGGGTTCAATCTTTTACAATTTGTTGATAGAATTTTTGGTGTACAGGAACCACGTCAACAACTTAAACTAAACATAAAGTAAAACTTTTGATTTCCCCTTGTTGGTAAGCTGTTGTATAGAAAAATGTGTAGTTGTATTCAACATTTTTTTTTCAATAGGGTTTTCAAAGATTGATCTTACAAAAGTACAAAAACAGTTTACATTACAATGTATTAGCATGTTCTTTAAAATAAACAAAACTCTAAAATATAGGCCTAACAATTTTCATCTTGCAGTTGAGCTATCGCACTGTGGCAAACACCTCCTTCCCTTATCCCATTTCACACTCCAGTTCCTTCCAAAATCACCCAACCCCCTTCATCATCACCAACTCTTCCCACATCACATTCCTCTCCCTCACAGCTCTCACCAGCATGGACTGCCTTCCACTTTCCTTCCACCTCCACAACGTCTGAAACTTTCTACTGTTTGCACTTCTCTTCCTGTACAACCCCTAGGCTGACAGTCCACTTAACTTCACCCCATCCTCCCACTCCATTCACCATCCTGTACATCGCGACCAGCCTCTCCATTCTTCCCTTGTCCCTGAGGGAACACCACCCCAACTCCATCATTAAGGATAGCCTAAAGATTTTTGCAAAACACTATAGCAGTAAAAACTTTAATATGGGTTAGTTCATAGGCCATATTTGACCTTGAAAATTTCAAAGTTTGTTGTTTCTCTTTTGTATTAGCTAAAACCATTATTTGCCATCTACATGAAACATACAATGTGAAGAATAACAATTTTTTTTTGTATTGGTACACATCTTTGTGCCCACATGTGGCAAATTAGCCTGAGTGGTTTTACCATTCATACATGTAGGCAGAATCATAATAAACTCCTTATATTATGTTAAATTGGGTAGAAACAGTACTTAATAGTTTTTTTACACCATTTTCAGAAGTAGCAAAAGATCACTTGCAGAGGATATATCAGTACAATGTCGTTGGTGGCGTGATCTCACCTGTCCACGATGGCTATGGTAAGAAAGACCTAGAGTCGGCGACACACCGTTGCAACATGTTGCGACTTGCTCTGAAATCCACCGATTGGATTCAACTGTCAGAGTGGGAATCACATCAGGACACGTGGTCAAGGACAAGGGTGGTTCTTCAGCACCTTCAGGTAACAAATTAACGTATTATGCACTTTCCAGCCCGGTATTGACATCAATTCGTAGTATAGTCTATTCAGTTTCTTCACACTTTTTGAATCAGACTTTTGAAAAATCACTCCATGTATTATGTGCTTGGTTGCTGTCTAAATATGTTATATATCACAAACATTTTATACTTGCGTTAACATAAAAATACCTTATTTTTGGATAAATTAAACTTTTAGTTATAATTTATCTATTAATTATAATATTTGATATTAATTTACATGAATAAAAACAGGGAGAAAATGGGTGCGTAATTATTAAGTTTAGCAGTTTTTCTGAAAAATTCAAAATTATGATATATTTCTACTCTACTAATCACTTAGAACACGAATATACTAGGGGCGTAGCTTTAAAATAAGTACAACATATTTAAAAAAATTGAACAAAATTGCAAAATGAGCAGTATAGCCAGTTTGTTTACGTTTCTGAACGAACCGTCCTAGACCAACAAAAGTTGCATTAATGGGTTCTGCACAGCTTACCTCGTTCATATTCAAGAGGGCGTAATGTTAAAATAAGTAGAACATATTAAAAAAACTTGCGAAATATGTTTGTTTACGTCTATTAACGTCAGAGGAATTATACCAGCCCCCTACCTAGGTGAGTCAATTTACATTATTTTGGTGTGTTTTGCGGTTCCTTTAAATCCCTACATTCGTACTTAAGTGTAAAACCCTACTATCCTAGGTTAGTTTAAAAATTTAACATAGTGATTCACCCATTGTGGGGTTATGTTCTGTTAGGTTAGGTAGGCACATATTACAAAATTAGTCTGACGTTAATGCCCCTAGTATATTCGTGTTCTGCATCATTAGTAGAGTGGAAATATACTATTTCCCATAAATTATCTTTATTTTTACAGAAAAGCCCCTAAACTTAATAATTACCGTGTGCTGTCCCTTTGATGTTGTATTCTAGATTTGTTAGGCTTTGTTTGCATGAGGCGGAAGAATATCCTTTAAGTAGAACTTACGCAGGGCTTCAGAAAGGTTGTAAAGTTACCTGAGTGGTCCGGGATAGTAATGTGGACGTCGTCCGACGACTATGTTCAGAAAAGTCAGAATATTACACAATATTACACAATATTCCTATTTCGAATAGAATGGGCGCCAGTTCACTGGGTGAGCACGAAGTTACAGTTTTCAGGATCGTGGGCCGAACGACCACGTGGCTGTATCCCCTGCCACACACTGTACAAATTTACAGGAAAAGGTAAATATAGCCGGGGTATTCAGGCTCCCCAGCATGCCTTAGAATTACATTTTGCCTTATAAATGAAGAATGACTTCCTGAATAGGGCCAGGGTCTGAAATACAACACTAATTGAGAACTCACAAGTTTCGGTTAACTCAAGTAAATTGTATTGCAGAATAGTGTACACAGTTTCATGTATACAATGAGAATTAAAGCGGACCTGATTCACAAAGCCTGCCATCGGCCGTTACTGTACAAAAAGGCAAAAATGGCGCGGAAACTTACAAGAGTAATTAAACCTCCGGGGTAGGTAAATTGAGCTGACAGAAGGGTGCTGCGAACGTAGGGAGGACTGTTGGTAAACTAAATAAAAGTTCCAGTAAATTACGTTAACCTATTGCAGTTAAGTGTTCAGAACAAAGGATGAAAGTTCCCCGCGACGCACGTGCAGTACCTAAGACCCATGGAATCAGACTATCGGAGTTGGCGCGGGCGAGTGGCGTCCTTGCCGAAAGCTCGCTCCACTCCGTGAGGTCATTTAATTAACTGACACCATTAACATAGAACTTGAAACATATACATATAAAACACTGAAACGTTCTGAGTAAATTTTCTAAATCTTGTAGAGTTAAAAGTTCTTAATTATGTGCTAATTTTAATACAAAACATGATTATGTGGTGCCTTGCAGAGCACGTGGGAAATTTAGGTCTCTTAAGTTATGGGGCACTCTGTGACTGGAACGGTCAGGTTGAAAGAAAGACTAATTATTTCCCATGTCACTAATTGGCTTAATTAGACACACAATTGCACTCGGAAAATTATATAGAACACCTCAAATACCCTAGCCTTGCTACTCTACACCTCATTTAATCTGTACATGGCATGCATTTATTCTGCTATTTCTTCGCAATCCCCTAAGGGCGAATTTCAAGAACATTGGCCCAGGGGCGATAAATTCTAATGCTATTTAATACACATTCTAACACTCGATTCCTATCCTAATTACACAGATCTCTCTAGGGACACCACACACACTCGGTTGGATCACTCAGTATCGGGTCATGACCCGTTCCCAAGTGCACGATGCGGACTCGCATCGGGACGCACGACGTGCATGTCCCACGGGACGCACTGGTGCAGCGACTGTGGGCTGATTACGTGATGACAGTAGCCGTGCCAGGCCAAGCCGGAGTGCTCCACGTCAGTTGGAAGTTACCATGAGTGGACTATATCAGTACTGTGCATGTAAAAGAGCAAAAAAAATACCCAGTGTAAATCTATCATTTATTTTGACCACAATAGTTACTAAAATATAACATTAAAATCAATGTTTTTTTGAATTTGACTCATACCCACCATGAAAAGCACATGGATAACCAGTGGCCTGCCTCACAAGTACTTACTTTATAAAAATAAAGTTTCACTGTGTTTCTCTGTTTTTATTTGTTCACTCCAGGTACATCTTTTCTATAAATTGTTGAAGATCTGGAACTGCTTATTTGTTAATTTTAGAAAGAAATCTGTTCAAATTTAAAAAAACTTACTAGTTTCATAACCATTATAAAATTTAGGCCTATAGTAAAGTGCTGCAAATTTGAGACAAAACTTAAACATTTTACATTATTTGTAACCCAAAACTCAAAAACATTAATGACAAATGGTGAATGTTTGTTTATTAGTCTAGAAACCCGTGTTGTTAATAATTTCTATCTGAAATAAAACCTTATAAATTTATTGCTGATAAACAGTGTGTCATAATTCCCCAAGAAATGGGGTAAATATGATACAGCATGGGGAAATTTCTAGACACAGCTGTGACAGCCAAACTAATGGAATTAGCACAAATCTGAGGCTATAGTGAGACATATCATACCTTTTTATATTTTCTTAAAATGTCTTCCCTGTGGTAACAGTTATAAATTGACAAACATATGTAAAAGCAATGGAGTTACATTTTTTATAGTAAATACACAAAGTTTCAAAGAGCTGAAAATTAAACTAAAATTAATTCATTGAAGTCATATCAAATGAAAACCATTTTTTTTTTCACTCCAAATACTTTTATGCAGAGGACAATAACACAATGATGATAGACTTTACATCNCACAAAGTTTCAAAGAGCTGAAAATTAAACTAAAATTAATTCATTGAAGTCATATCAAATGAAAACCATTTTTTTTTCACTCCAAATACTTTTATGCAGAGGACAATAACACAATGATGATAGACTTTACATCGATAGCCTGACAAAATGTGTATTGAAAATTATTTTGCACTACAAATTAAGTAAAAGTATACAGCTGCTACTGTAAGATGGTAAGGGGAGAAGAGGAAGGGATCCCTCTGCTGAAAGGTAGGGATCACATAACTGTGACAAATGACCAAGAAAAATCTGAGATGCTGCAATGCCATTACTTGTCAGTGTTTGAGGCAAAGGAGGATTGGAATAAGGAGGCTAATAGGAATTGGGGGTTGTTTAGCAAGTTTAAGATGAGGGAATGGGAGATAACAATGATAACCAGGGTGTTGAAGAGCAGTAAGGCAGTGGGACCAGATGGGATAGGGAACGCAGCACTTAAGTTTGGTGGGAGAGAGTTAGTGAAATATTTGGAGGTGTTCTTTAGTAAGTCCTTAGGAGAGGGTAAGTTGCCACAAGGTTGGAAGGATGCGTTGGTGGTCCCAATACACAAGGTTGGAAAGATGCGTTGGTGGTCCCAATACACAAGCAGGGGGAGGCCTGGCAGCTACAGGCCGGTGAGTCTCACATTGAGTACAGGAAAGGTAATGGAGAAGTTGGTGGTTAAGTATGTGGTGAATGCTATGAACAAGAGGAATTGGTTGAAGGAGTCACAACATGGTTTCAGAAAACGATACTCATGTGAGATGCAGCTGGCTGGGCTGTTTAGAGGATCTGGTGCAGGCAGTTGATGAGGGGAAGCAGGTGGATGCCGGCTTCATAGGCTTTGAGAAGGCATTTGATAAAGTGCCCCATGGGACTTTGATGAAGAAAGTGGATGAGCTGATACCGGACAAGTGAGTAGTGGGATGGATTGGGGATCCTCGGAGGGCGAAGACAGAGGGTGAAAGTTGGGGAGGCAATATCGGAGGAAGGAGAAGAGGTTACGTCAGGGTTGCCACAGGGAAACGTGCTGGGCCCTCTGTTGTTTATCATAATGGTAAATTACATGGGTTTGGGGATTAGGGAAAAATAAGATTGTTTGCAGATGATTGTGTATTGTAAATATTGGTGGGTGGGGAATGGGGGGGAACTTGTAGGCAGACATTGACAGGATGTGGTTGTGGACCATGGAGAATAAAATTAAGTTAAATGTAAGAAAAACTAAGGTGGTGAGGTTTACAAGGAAGAAGGTGATAAGCAGGGACATCTACAGATGGTAGGGGTAAGAGATAGAAGAAGCAGAGCAGAATATAAGTATCTAGAGATTGTATTGCAGGGAGACCTCAGATGGAAAAAACAGGTATAGAGGATGGTTGCAAAGGGAAGAAGGGCTTTGGGTATGTTGGGAAGGGTGCTGATAGGAGTCATATGTGAGGTGAAGAAGGCATACGGCACGATGGTACGGCCAATGTTAGAATATGCGGAAGCAGTATGGGATGTGGAGGTGGAGGTGCGAGAGCTAGAGAAGGTGCAAAGAAGGGCAGCAAGATGGGTGATGGGTAGGTGGAGAAGACAGGGGCAGGATGGTGAGGAGGAAGGGAACTATAGGCCATCAGTGATGATGAAAGAAATGGGGTGGAGCTCGTCGATGGACAGGAGGAAAGTTTAAAGGCCGGTCAGGATGGTGAATGGAGAGGGAGGGCGGGGAAGTTTACGCTGCCAGCTAAGCAAGGGGATGTTTAGAGGGAAGGGAAACAACAGTGCGAAGCTTCAGACTTCAAAGGGTGTGGAGGAGAACGGAGCGGGGTAGGTAGTCTATGCTTGCGAGATGTATGTGAGAGGGGAGTTGGAAAGTTCAGGAAGGGCATGGAAGAGGAGTTTGGTCGGATAGCGTAGAGGTGAGAGAGCTCGCCACTGGGCAGTAGCCTAATTGTGGGTGTTGGTTATTATAATTATTATTATTATTGTAATCAACACTTAACTCTACACCATGTAACATAGGCGTATAGCTACATACAATATTTGACACAGTGTTACCAATGTCTGCCGGTTTAGGTTACACACAATGTGAAGCGAAAAAATATTTTTTTCACCCTGGGGCTTGGAGGATTACTTCCTAGGCTTAGGCTAGGCATAAGGATTTCTATAAATATGTAATATGCTTGTGCAAAATAAAATAGTCATGTTCACTAAAATACTACATTTCAAAAACATCAATGATTTTTCTAAATACATATCTGCACCTGTTTCCAACCATTACAATGTCTGTTATTGGAAGTTTACCAATTATGTCACATTTATCCACAACAGAAACATCTGATTCATTTGGCCTGAAAGTGTTCTTTTTTCCCCTCAAAAGTACGAAGTGACATCGCTTGAATTTCATCACCATCCAAGAGTTTCTGAATAACACACACACATCTGAATTTTACAGTTCCCCTTCTCCCACCTTTAAAGGACACAAGTATGAAATCCCTACCAGCAAGGTTATCATCAATCTCTAATATTTGATAAATAGTTATTTCCGTAGGCATAGGTNATCTCTAATATTTGATAAATAGTTATTTCCGTAGGCATAGGTCTACACAGTAAATCACTCGTGCTACTATCATTACTTTCAGAATGCACGGGGGAGATACTTTTGTCGCTACTGCCTGAGGTATCATGCTTTGCGAGTTTCCCCTTCTTAATTTTTGCTGCCTGTGGTTTTTTTTCTTGTTGTTACTTTGTCNCGAGGTATCATGCTTTGCGAGTTTCCCCTTCTTAATTTTTGCTGCCTGTGGTTTTTTTTCTTGTTGTTACTTTGTCTTGGTCTGTGACAGCTTCCAAATATTCTTCCGGTATAACAGCATCATTTCAATGAACTTTTCGGCATTGATCTACCTTTGGCAGATTAGTTTTGTTTTTCAGTTTTGATAACAGCAGGTCTTCAAATGACCGCTTTCTTGCAATATTTAAATCACAGCTACTGGCTTCATTACTTGTTGGTGGGGTGTTGAACTCTTTACTAGAATGATTTAAATGTGGTGAAAATTACTGGACTTCATTGCTACTTGCATGGACTCTATCCGAGGATCAGGAGACGGTCACTACGTCGTCAGGAGGCTGAACTCTTTTCACTTATGCTGCAGCTAGGCACTGCGGCCTGGTTTAGTGTAGGAGGTGCAAGATCCATTGGCGAACCAGCATTACACCTCAATAATTCTTCTGGATTGGGACAATCAACTGGATACTTGGAACCGTCTAGTGCAAAGGTACCGTCAGACTTGAAACCAGCAATACAGTTCTTTGCTGGCAGGCCGTCTGCCGACACACTGCAAAGCAGGTTAGCAAACTCGCACAAAGATGCCTATTATTTTCATGTTGCCATTTAAGTAGCTTTTCATTCCATTGCAGTTTTAATGGTGAAAAANCGCACAAAGATGCCTATTATTTTCATGTTGCCATTTAAGTAGCTTTTCATTCCATTGCAGTTTTAATGGTGAAAAAGTTTGTCTTTAGGCTGCAAAAGATCGGTAGTGTGGGGTGGCATTTTTTAAATTATTTGATTGTGCACAGCTAATTCAGTAGTTTCTTTTAAAAGATGTGCCATGTGACCATCGAAAAATTAACAAAAGTGGTCTCTCGGTCATTGTTTTCACAAAATACTCCATAAAGCTTAGAAAGTTTATGCAGCCTGTAGGTGAGGTTGCATAAAACGTTCCTGGGATATCTTGTGTACCTCGCCAGGAGCTCCACAAATATGCAGCTTCACAAATTATTAGTGGTGGTAGTTTACTTACAGCGGCTGAACAACACACGAGAACAGATGTATTTACCTTCCCTGGGCCTTGAATTGCAAAACATACTTTTTGGCCTTTGCGAGGAACTCTGTTAATATCACTGCAAAAATATGTCTCGTCCAGGTTCCAAATATGTGACGGTTTGCTATGCAATCCTAATTCATTAATATTTCCGTCCAAAAATTCTTAAAAAGGTAAATATATGGTTCACTAGTAGCTGAGCACCAAGCCTTATCAAGGGCTCCGTGTTTCCTTAAATTGAGTGCGTTTTGAGAACACAACCCACGAAACCATTCATCCCCAGGTGTATTGTCTTTAAAAAGTGTACACAGGTTACGTTCTGAAACATAATCTTGAACAGTTTGTACCACTTCTTTTTTTAGCGAGGGCAAATCCCCATTCGATCATCAACTCTAAATGTTTGGCAAGTTCTGCGTCTTGCTGCCTGCTCAAAACTGTCTTTCTATCCCTTCTGCCAGAATTTTTTTTTTTCGTGAATTCTTCTACTAAGGAAGGATTTATCAATGTCATACTTTCTTGCTACAGACCGTAGTGTATTTCCCTGTTTTAACTTCTGTTACAGCTTTCTGAACTCTCTCCTCAGAATACTTCGGAGGGAACTTATGATAATTTTGCACCGTATTTTTCCTGCAACATTTCCAAACCTATGAAATATACAATGCTTCCATTAATAATCCTAACATTACATAAAACAGGGTTTGGCCTCTGCCACAGTTTGATAATAGAACAGATTGCATGTAGGCCTGGCTAAAAATAACTATATGCCTACTTAGGTTCTATATACTGCTCATCCCTCTAAACATTCTAGTACCTAATGTACGTCTAGCCTAAATATTACCTACCCCTAGATCTTTGTTCTGACCAGCTCAAAACAAATTGTGCTCTACACAGGGCAAATGTTTAGCCTAGAAACTAGCTTCGACTTCCAACTTCAAGTTACAACGTAGGCATATAAATTTTTTAGTCCAAAAATGAAACCACAACAATCATAAGACGTGAACAAGCATTCAACCTTGAGCTAATGAAACAACAGACTCTCACAGTACTTGCCCAAAGTATTTCATGAAACTAAATTTAGGCATACATATTTGCAATTGATGGAAAGTCACAAACTTACCTTCCAAAAAGCAAAACTTGTCAATTTCAACACATAAGAACATATTAGTTCCTTCACCTTCACTGAAACTCAAGGCATGCCATGTGACTTTGCCTCCTAAAATGAAAACATATTACCAACTGTCTCTTTTACCTCCTGCTGCCGTCTCAAAAATTTCCTCATCGGTGTCTCATCTCCCCATTTTTAATTTTTTAAATATTAATTTATAAAATAGAAGTACACTATTTCTAAAAGTATCGTAGGAATCTTTAGGCTTTTTCCCATCTAGTAAAATTAATAACATGATGAAAAGTCTTATTTCTTTACTGTGCCAGCAAACTTAAGAAAACAAGATTTTAATTTACAACAAAAATACATTGTTGCATATTAAATTTTCTAACAACCTGTAAATACTACTTTAACACAATTATGGTAATTCCTTATTAAAATAGCATATGCAAACTGACTCTTATTTTTCTTATTTTCTCTATTTTTCCACCAAAATATTTTTAACCTTACCCTTTGAGACAGAACTGTCTCAAATTCGCACCCTTTCTTTGTCTCATATTTACCCCACTCCACCCTACATATTGTAGTTGTACTATACATATTTTTAAGAAAAGAATTTCATACTGAATAACAGCAGTTATTGAAGCAGATGTGTGTGGAGTTATGTTTTACGCCATAATTTCCCTGCATGTAGAGTAATTTTCCACTATACACTTATTTGTTCTGTGTTTATTCCTAGGCATCGCCTAAAATATTTGTGTGCCAGATATTTTTGTTACGTTCGAATGGTAAACCATGTGTGTTTATTTTTAATTGCTCTACTAAGGTGACCTTGGCTTTAATTCTTCTGATGACCCACTTCATCGTGAACAAGTGTCGGGAGGGTAGAATAGACAGCAGGAAGTGCATGCATGTGCATTTGATTTAACGTGAAGGTTGGTAACAACCGTTTGGCAGGTGTGTTTGTTCTGGTAATACAGAAAAGTACAATCCTCGCAGAGCTGTGTGAGGGACGGAGAGAAAAGATACGTATTTAGAGTTAGAGAAGAATAATAGAGATCAAGGTAGGCTTTTAACAGAGATAACATAACTCCAAGTTGGAAAAACGTTTGCTGGGACTATATATTTCTCCAATTGCTCTCTTCCCTGTGTTATTTTTTAACAAATTTCTGTCTCGTTGTAGTTTTCTGTGTGCAGTATTTGTGTTGGTGCAAATCTGTTGTACCAGGGTAGTTTGAAGAACACACAACTCCTGTAAATTTGTAACCCTATTTTCGAACAGAATTAAGTTAGTGCAGTTTCAAATTACTCGAACTGTCGCGTTCATTTAAATACCAAACTAGCGGCATGATTTTATTGTTTTCATAAAATGATTTTATTTTACTTACAATAGATATTAGCAGAATGAATGCAGCATGAATTTTGTTAAAGTTTTTATTTGATGCTCCTGTTATACAGTAATGCCGCACTGGTCTGACTTGTAAAAATTATCGGTTGTATCAATTGTGTTTTATTATTTCTGTACTGTGGAACTTGCTATGTGGTAGTTGTGCGACAGTTCTGTAGTAATTTTTGGTGTATTACAAGAATTTTTATTAATTTTGGACAGAATACTTTAAATTCCATTCTGACATCTGATGATGCTCCGAATAAAAGACAGCGTCGGGAAGATCTGGAATGGATACCAGAAGATCTGAGGAACAAGTGCAATGGCCCCGTTCAAGTGAAGCTGTTATGTGGAGCTGACTTGTTGGAGTCGTTTGGCAAGCCAGGAGTGTGGGCGGAAGAGGACGTAAGTGACCATTTTCAGTTACCAATTATATTTATAGTTATTTCAGTAAAATGTGGTGCCTAGGCAAGCTAAAATGCCTGGTGGGGTCACCTGGATTTTTGCATGTGGGAAACATGGCGTATGTTGCAGTTTATCAATAGGTTTTCTCTTAGCACTCCAGTTTCTCCCACCCTTACATTCCATCGCTGCTCCATTTTCACCTCATTTCATTTTCACCGGTTCTCAAGATCTTTACTGTTAAGCATCAGTTAAAATCTTTCAATTCAATTTTGATCTTCTTTTAACATCCTCACTTTTCCACAGGGTTTTAATTTGATGGGTTATTTAGGGTTATATACAAGTAGTAAATGGTTTTATACAGACTTATACTGTATTACTAGAACTGGCTATCAAATTTTATAGGTTGAAAGTGAGCTTAACATAANTACTGTTAAGCATCAGTTAAAATCTTTCAATTCAATTTTGATCTTCTTTTAACATCCTCACTTTTCCACAGGGTTTAAATTTGATGGGTTATTTAGGGTTATATACAAGTAGTAAACGGTTTTATACAGACTTATACTGTATTACTAGAACTGGCTATCAAATTTTATAGGTTGAAAGTGAGCTTAACATAANCGGTTTTATACAGACTTATACTGTATTACTAGAACTGGCTATCAAATTTTATAGGTTGAAAGTGAGCTTAACATAAAATGTTTATTCAGTTTATTGTACTCTGCTTGACTTAAGTGATTTTTTACAAAGTTGGGGTTAGCTGTGCTAAAGTTTTTTTTAAATTAAGGCTTTCCTACGTGTAGCTTTTTTCTGCATTTGAGGCCGTGAGGTGCAAGAGCTATAAGGGTGACTTGGCCCTGCTCATCAAGTACACCATTGCCACTAAGTGCAAGGCTCTGAACTGGCGTGCAGTGTTCTCGCCACACTGCATGTACCTATGGGACTTTAAGCAGTGACCCTGTTATTTTATTGGTGGAAAATCTGTAGGAAGGTTTTGGGCAGGTCCCTTGAGTAGCTTTGTATGTATCTGGCATGTATATTTTGAGATACAACACTTTGAAAAAGCAATTTTTTAGCAGTTTAGAGTACTGAAATGGAGTTTATAACATGCTTGACATTTTGAAAGTATTCGACAGCCCTTTTCTGAAGTGTGCATTTCTTTCATAGAACAGCACATTGGATGCACGTTTAATAGTTTTGTGGGAAAATGTATATTTTAAACACACTGCAGTGCAGTTCAAGCTATAGGTAGGCAGGTGCCTTTAGACTTACCACCTGTAAATTGCAATGTTTAATGAGGACTCATAAGGATACTGATAAATTAATTTGTAATAAATTGATTCAAAATATTTATGGCTTAGATTGTATGATTGATAAGAGTTAAGAATGTTGCTTTTGCAACATGTAGACCATTTTGCATGGGATTAGGGGTGCCTGTTATAACAGTATCAGCCTTTAAATATTCTTTGTTTATGTTTACTTATTTTGAGCTGGATATATGTTTATTTTTGACCGTAATTTAAAGCCCCTACTCTAAGAAATAGCTTACATAGTATTTTAGGACATCTCCTCAAAATTATTTATTTATTTTATTTGTTTATAGCTTCACGGATTTCGAGAGTTCTGTTATTTTTGTTTATTTTTCTACGTTGACTGGTCTCTCATNTTATTTGTTTATAGCTTCACGGATTTCGAGAGTTCTGTTATTTTTGTTTATTTTTCTACGTTGACTGGTCTCTCATGTCTTTGAAAATATTTAATTGCATTTTTCTCTATGTACATTACCTGTGTTACCAATCAAGTTTTGCCGCTGTGAAATTAACTAACTTAATTGAAGACTGTATAGATTGTGTTACATCTCAAAAAATTACTCGTATCTGGGATGTTCCCGTTTTAATTGGCGTCATCGTGAGAACCCCNCTCGTATCTGGGATGTTCCCGTTTTAATTGGCGTCATCGTGAGAACCCCGGAGGACTCTCTTCAGATGCCATGTAGAGCGGTTTATCATAACTTTTGCTCCTGCAATATCATTGTAAATTTTGCTAATAAACTGCTATTATAAGTTAGGGAGGTGTTGAGAGGCGCTTTAGTGATTAAATATGCGGGGCACATCTAAGAAGAGGCCCAAAACCTCGTAGATTTAATTTTTGAGTGCATCTAAACTGAGCGAGCTGCCTCCTCCACTGGGAAACCAGCTTAAGTATGACTTGTACTTACGGGTATGATTCTGCATCAAAGGAGAACTGTTGTACTTGTGCAAAGGATTAATTTTGTGAAAAATTTTGCCTAAAAATTTTCAATCACAACTTTAAGTTATTTTTTTGGACGTAATTTTCTTAGAAATTTTAATGAAGCGTGTGGCTTATTTAAAGAATTTTAACCAGAAGCCAGTCGATTAGATTTTACAGCTGAGCATAATTAACTTTCTAACAAGATTAGTTTTGAATAAATTACTTGGAGCCAGTCAAAAGAACTTATTCACTCACGTAAATTACTATTTCTTTTGATATGATTTAGTGAGGTGATTTAGAATGGTGATATCACGCAGATAATTTTTTTTTATGACAGCAGTCTCAGATTTGATAGTTTACCTTGAATTTCTGGACTTTTTAATTATTATTTCATCAGTAATCCCAATTTTCACGC
Organism: Clitarchus hookeri; assembly: GCA_002778355.1. NCBI lineage: Eukaryota > Metazoa > Arthropoda > Insecta > Phasmatodea > Phasmatidae > Clitarchus > Clitarchus hookeri. The sequence continues at coordinate 474,447 of NQII01001386.1, read as the reverse complement.
AATTCCTTCTGCTTCAGTTTCCACACTATTGAGTTTCTTATGTTTTGTGTAGTTGTAGCAAGTAGTTTGATTTGTCGTTTTGCAGGGGTATTCTGTTGTGAGTGTTTTTCATACAAATGGTATGAAAGTTTTGTCTTTGTCATTTTTTCTTCATGTTTAAAGTGTTACATGTTATGTCCTGCACATACTGGCATTTTCACTAACGATTGCTTTTAATGTGGTTAAGATTTCACATTGATCACCTACCTGAAATTGACACAAATATTTTGCATTATTTAATTTTAAATTGTCTCACGCTATTTTATCCACAAAGGGTTGCCGCTTTTGATTGGCGTCACTACGCAACAGCTAGCCGCAGGGAGGAAAGATAAAATACGTGGCACCTAGGTAATTCTACTTTGCGCCACACGCTTGCCCAACAAACCTACATAATTTATTCTTTCAAAAACTCTTTCTTTCGCAAAACAATTTTTTTTATTATTTGTTACTTTACACACACGCACGCGCGCACACACACACACACACACACAGACCACCACAGTGTAACAAGTGGCACAATAATAGACATATAAAAGCCAAGTTAGTCATTGCGAGTTATTTTAGATTGTACTTTTCTTCTTAGTTCACCTAATTAAGGCCCTTGCTCACCTGGATATATTGTGCATTTATGCACAAAAGCATAGAGGATGATACTGACACATTTGTCAAATTTTTTGTTACCTCTGTACAAAGCACTGATTTGGTCTGCATTTTTGCCATCATATGGCCTGTAGACATGTGACTTAGAGCTGCCAAAATTTTCAAACCAAACGTCAGCCATAAAATACTATCTTTAGAAATGATTTCACTTGAAAAAATACTTCAGAGGATAGTTAAGATACACACACGCATGTAATGTTTCATAAGAGGACTGTGTACCCAGAGCTTGAACTGCGTTGTAGGCTGTTGGAAATACACATTTTTTTTTAAACTGCATGCATCGCACACACACTGATCTATGAAAAGAAGAAAAAAACACGTCACATGGGGTACGAAGACTACTTTCAAGACACCACACACATTACACGCACACTATTTCCGGGCTCTCNTTAGTAGAGTCGAAATATACCACTTTCTGGAGTTTTTTTCTTATTTTCAGGAAAGCCCCTCAAGTAGAATTTTACCCTTTTTAATTATTATTTCATCAGTAATCCCAATTTTCACGCAATTCCTTCTGCTTCAGTTTCCACACTATTGAGTTTCTTATGTTTTGTGTAGTTGTAGCAAGTAGTTTGATTTGTCGTTTTGCAGGGGTATTCTGTTGCGAGTGTTTTTCATACAAATGGTATGAAAGTTTTGTCTTTGTCATTTTTTCTTCATTTTTAAAGTGTTACATGTTATGTCCTGCACATACTGGCATTTTCACTAACGATTGCTTTTAATGTGGTTAAGATTTCACATTGATCACCTACCTGAAATTGACACAAATATTTTGCATTATTTAATTTTAAATTGTCTTGCGCTATTTTATCCACAAAGGGTTGCCGCTTTTGATTGGCGTCACTACGCAACAGCTAGCCGCAGGGAGGAAAGATAAAATGCGTGGCANTGGCGTCACTACGCAACAGCTAGCCGCAGGGAGGAAAGATAAAATGCGTGGCATCTAGGTGATTCTACTTTGCGCCACACGCTTGCCCAACAAACCTACATAATTTATTCTTTCAAAAACTCTTTCTTTCGCAAAACAATTTTTTTTATTATTTGTTACTTTACACACACACACACCACCACAGTGTAACAAGTGGCACAATAATATACATATGAAAGCCAAGTTAGTCATTGCGAGTTATTTTAGATTGTACTTTTCTTCTTAGTTCACCTAATTAAGGCCCTTGCTCACCTGGATATATTGTGCATTTATGCACAAAAGCATAGAGGATGATACTGACACATTTGTCAAATTTTTTGTTACCTCTGTACAAAGCACTGATTTGGTCTGCATTTTTGCCATCATATGGCCTGTAGACATGTGACTTAGAGCTGCCAAAATTTTCAAACCAAACGTCAGCCATAAAATACTATCTTTAGAAATGATTTCACTTGAAAAAATACTTCAGAGGATAGTTAAGATACACACACGCATGTAATGTTTCATAAGAGGACTGTGTACCCAGAGCTTGAACTGCGTTGTAGGCTGTTGGAAATACACATTTAACTGCATGCATCGCACACACTGATCTATGAAAAGAAGAAAACAAACACGTCACATGGGGTACGAAGACTACTTTCAAGACACCACACACATTACACGCACACTATTTCCGGGCTCTCCAGCATGGTAAAAAAATGCTTTTTTTACACTACCTTATCGCAAAAAGCACTGATTGAAAACATCTAAAATTTGTATACGTGTACTGAAGTTTGCTACAGACTTAGCACCATTCAAATTATAGGGTCACTGCTTAAAGTTCCATAGTTCCAGTGGTACAACGGGAACACTGCATGCCATTTCAGAACCTTGCGTGTAGATGCGCTGAGGCAATAGGGTCTGTGGATCTGTGTTGCCCCTTTTCACTACCTCTCTTCTGTGCCTCGAAATGCCAAAACATCTCCTGGTACATAGGACTCCTAAATTGTATATATTTGCAGATACCTTAGCAAAATTTTCGGTAGCTATCAAATAGAAAGTGAATTTTGAACTATTTTTCAAGCCAAAGGTATGAATACTTCATTATTAGAAGAAATAGAAGCCATCATAAATTCATTAGTTTTTAACCAGATTTTCCAACTATCAACCCCTAAAAATTNTTTTAACCAGATTTTCCAACTATCAACCCCTAAAAATTTAAAAAAATTATTTTTAAAATGTATTTTTTGGAGAGAGTTTGTGTTTAATCATCTCGGGCATGAAATCAGCAGGTTTTTAAAATTNAACTATTTTTCAAGCCAAAGGTATGAATACTTCATTATTAGAAGAAATAGAAGCCATCATAAATTCATTAGTTTTTGACCAGATTTTCCAACTATCAACCCCTAAAAATTAAAAAAAATCATTTTTAAAATGTATTTTTTGGAGAGAGTTTGTGTTTAATCATCTCGGGCATGAAATCAGCAGGTTTTTAAAATTNTATTTTTAAAATGTATTTTTTGGAGAGAGTTTGTGTTTAATCATCTCGGGCATGAAATCAGCAGGTTTTTAAAATTAGATATTGATTCAATTTAATAGGCAGACATCTTCCGAATAAAGTGATACTCGAAGCATGTATTTTACATCCCCTTCTTGCCAAAAATGTTAAAAACATTGAGCAGTGCCAAGTTTTAGCCAGCGTTACCCCTGTTTGTTTGGCATACAACTAACATGATTTTTAAGTGGAATATTAATTTAATTCTGTAGTCTGACATCTTCCAAATAAAATGATGTACCAAATGTGTGTACTTGACCTCCCCTTGTCGTCAAAAATGTTTATAGCACTGCACATAAGTTTTATGGAGCACAAAATCCATTTTCAGTAACTTCTTACAGGAAAATAGATGATTTGTCATTGCAATATTAATTTATGAAGTCCCATCTTCTGAATAAACTGATATCTTGGAAGGCCATTTGCGACACCCCTTTGTTACCAAATAATGTGCAGGCACCAAGCCTGAACGTCATGTTAACTCAAGGTAAATGCTAAATGGAATTTTGAGGAAGAAACCAGAGAATATGGTTTTGAATTTTTTATTTCCGACTGTTATAATAAAACAAATCTTACTGACCATAATTATTTATTCACTACTGTCTTAAAAAATTGCAGGTTTTTTTTGTAAATAAAATAATATTTATTAATCCCTGTCTGCCAAATAAAACTGTCTTGTACAATGCATGAATCCTGGTTTGCGTAATATGTAAAGTGTGAAGGAAACATACATAGTGAAGTTGTGAATGTACTGTTTGGAGTGATAAGCTTCAGCTGTCCTTGGGTGACCTTGTTTCCTCCCCATCATGGTTGCCAGGTTAAAGGTGGTTGCTTAACAACCAGNGCTTCAGCTGTCCTTGGGTGACCTTGTTTCCTCCCCATCATGGTTGCCAGGTTAAAGGTGGTTGCTTAACAACCAGCATGGCATCCTCGCAACCTCCCTCTCAAGATCAATGGGGTGAGGATAAAGGAACCTGTCGATGGACAGTGTGGGCCTTGTCAGCTGTCCCCTCCCTTCTTCTAGCCACGCACATTTTTTCTTAAATTTTTTATAATTATTTTGGTGGTTCCTGATAACGATCTCGTAAAATCACTATGCTCGATAAATCGAGGGTATCTAACACTGTTGCTATTTGCTATGCTGGCAGCATCGAGCATGGCTGGGCATTGATAAGGGTGCGTAGCGATGGAAAGAGGAGTGCTCTAGGGAAAACTTCTCTTTAGGATGTCACAAGTTGTATGTGCTGCCTAACTTAACTGGATGTGGTTTCTGCAAAGGTTTGAATGGATTTTTGCCAAACTTTTTTTTATTTTACATATTTTGGCCTACCAATCAACGGTAGCGATAAAACTCCAATTTTTTATTGCTGTGGGGTAACTTTTTTTTTTTTTTTTTTTCCAAAGATAGTTATAACATTGCTTCCCTCACAAAATCTGGGATTTATTGTAGGTTTCCTCTAGCGCAAAGTCCAGCCAAACTCTTAACATAACTCAAAAAATTGTCAATCACATTGTCGTCGGTATACAGTATACAGGTGATTTGGAGTATTTAGTCTGTTTGCATAACCATGCAATATAAAAAATTAACTTTTCGTTAAGTTTCAACCAAATGACATCAAGAGTAAATTATTTGCTTCATAAGAATGACTGTAAATGTGATAATGTTACTCACCAGTTTAGTGTGTTTATGATAATATTCCCAATGTTTTTATATGTTATGAAAGACTGAAATTTTCTACAATTACAATGAAATGAAACGTATGGTTAAGATGGTGTACAACTTTTCTTTTTTAATACAACATTTGCTTGGAGAATTACTTACAGCTTGAATCTACATGTTTAGTTATGTTGCCCATCACAACTTTTTTATATTTCTTGTGCAAGAAATAAATGTATCGNTTTTCTTTTTTAATACAACATTTGCTTGGAGAATTACTTACAGCTTGAATCTACATGTTTAGTTATGTTGCCCATCACAACTTTTTTATATTTCTTGTGCAAGAAATAAATGTATCGTATGGCAACAGCACTTTTTTACAGATTGGCTTTCTGGAACACAGTATAATGCAATAATGCTGCCAGATTTTTTTTTTTGAGATTACAAAAATCGAGAAAAAAATTATTTGTTATATGAGACAGGTTATGTTAAGTCCAGTATTTATGTGAAGTGAGGTGCATTTGTAATGGAATGTAATTGTTTTTTTGCAGATAANCAGGTTATGTTAAGTCCAGTATTTATGTGAAGTGAGGTGCATTTGTAATGGAATGTAATTGTTTTTTTGCAGATAAAGGAAATTGTTGGTGATCATGGCCTGGTGGTGGTAACGAGGAGTGGCACAAACCCATTACAATTTATATATGAATCTGATATATTGACAAAGTATCAGGTAAGAAACTTCATCATTTATAGAATAATAGTCTTAATCAGCTTTAGTAGCTTTCTAAGAACACAGGCTTCAGTGGTCAATTGTTCGACTCTCAGGACTCCCACAAATGTGATTTTGGTTTACTTCCTTGTATGGTAACGCTCTGTATTTTGGCAATTAGGAAATATGGAGAAGTTGCTGATAACTGGTGTGTTTTGTCAGGGTACTATCATTATTTCCCACTCCTGCATTCTACCATGTTCCCATCTTACTTCACCCTATTGAGCAATTAAAAGACCTACAGTGGAACTTCTATCCATTGTTCTCGCATGGATGATTATTTTGTATCGATCCTGTATTTCTGTGGTCCCAGCAAAATTCCTACATAAATAATGCTAGCTGCGTGCTTGTATCAGTCTTACAATTGTTTTTGTGTTTCATTTGTTGATATTGTTCACTCTTCTTATTACAGATTACAGTACGTGCAACCATTATTTTGCTATGAAGTAATAGAGAAAGTATACATAACTTATGCAAATGGTACTATACAAATTTGTTGTAACCAATGCCTAAACTGGTAACAGAAAACGTAAATAAACCAATGAATTTAACGGCATCTTAAGGGTAGACTATTTTCATACATTCCTCAAAAACAAAAACGTATCAAGTTTTTTTTTAGCAATTTACTAATTTTAGTGGTTTATGATTGATTGTTCATCACTGTGTTGTGACAGGGATGCTGAACAGATAACTTGTTATTGTATAGGAAACTATATTTGCCATGCTATATAATGTCACCATTTGTACTGTGCACACGTAATATTATATATTAATGAATGATAAAAGTGAAATTAATTTCATCTTCCATGCCTCATCCTGTTCATTGCAGGGTGGCTTAGGGATCGGGGATGTTAATTACCAGACTCTAAAGATGAGATGAATCGGCAGAACTCCTGGAAAATCAGCATTCAGGATCACCATGTGGGTATACCCCCAAAGAATTAGTATGAGATCGCTGTTGGCAGTTCCACNGGAAAATCAGCATTCAGGATCACCATGTGGGTATACCCCCAAAGAATTAGTATGAGATCGCTGTTGGCAGTTCCACATTTCAAGCCTCCAATTCCACACTACGTGTATTGTTTCTAATGTAGGCTGCTCAGGTACTGATGGCACTTATTGCTGGATGATTCATGTACTCTGCTCGCTAGCAGCATTATTTCCCCTTGGTACCAAGTCAATTCCCCTATTTACCTTGCTAATAAATAAGCTTTTTATTTCTGGTCGTGAGTNGGAAAATCAGCATTCAGGATCACCATGTGGGTATACCCCCAAAGAATTAGTATGAGATCGCTGTTGGCAGTTCCACGTTTCAAGCCTCCAATTCCACACTACGTGTATTGTTTCTAATGTAGGCTGCTCAGGTACTGATGGCACTTATTGCTGGATGATTCATGTACTCTGCTCGCTAGCAGCACNATTGCTGGATGATTCATGTACTCTGCTCGCTAGCAGCACTATTTCCCCTTGGTACCAAGTCAATTCCCCTATTTACCTTGCTAATAAATAAGCTTTTTATTTCTGGTCGTGAGTTTCTCCTGACCAGAATAATACTTCAATAACGGCTCATGATTCAAAAGCTGAGAAAAGAGTGCCATCCATAGGCCACATTTTCTGTCCTTTAACACTCATCATCAAAAAAGAATAGTTACACCCACACGGAAGTGTAGAATTGCATTGCTATTTTTAAAAAAAATGCAAGTCACCAAGGAAAAGAAATTATTACAAATTGAAACTGGTATGAGCAAATTTTATTGCACGACACACGTGTCTCAGTGTCAGGCTGCCATGTTTGATAACGCTGCAATGATGCAATATTATTAATTATCAATGTTCTAGCCGCGGTTCATTTTCTTTCATTTAGCGGGGCGTCGTAATATTTTATTGGGTATTTGAAATTAAAGCAGTGGGAGTTAGTTTATCGTGGTATAATATTTATCGGCCGTACGTTTGCCATTTCGGGAAATCTTAGCTTTGCTATGCATGAGCATTAGTGATAGAAGCTTTCCGAACTGCGTCAACAGTTTGTGTTCTAGGAGGTTTGGATTATCTTTTACCACGACGCAGTTCGGATAGAGTGGGAAGAGCGTGCCTGGCCCATGCTATGCCCATATTTGGTTACGTTTGATACTCTGAGGAGAGGGGAGTCGATACGCACGCAGAGACTAATACTCTGTGTACATATCGCCCACCGGCAGTAGACTCTCAGTGCTCGAATGGTTAAGCAGTCTATAACCGGAACTCACCGAGGCCGCGTCGGGCGTGGCGCATGACCCCCACACCGGCAAACTTGAACTTGCTCGTTTATTTCTCCGCCGGTGTGGGAGGTCGCTGCCTCTTTTCTTGCAAGGCAAGTTTTCAAGACTTAAATGAATAATTAAACGACTGTGGCGCTGCTCTCTGTTGGTTTGCCTGTAAACCTGTTTGTACTCTGCATGCCTCAAGATTGTATGTGAACTGTTTCAATTGATTGATAAATAAAAGTATAGAACAAATAAACCGTAACTTGACTTTATTTGTTTGGCACCTTTAAAGTTCCATGTTGCTACCAACTGAGCTAACCTAGTTGTAACTTCCATTCGTCATACCCAGGCGTGGAATGTTACAAATATGGCGCCCAACGTGGGGGTGCATCATTACAAATATGGCGGCCCTAATGCGAGGCTACATCATAAAAACACATTCTACCAGATTTCATGGCATGGAGTTGTAGGGGTCCTTGAAGGTGTCCTGTGATAATGCATCCCATGCTGCTTCAACATTTGCTCACAGTTCCTGCAGATTTTGCGGTACTGGTGTAGTCACGATAAAGTGGCCAATAGCATCCCATTCATATTCAATTGTGGATGGTCTGGTGATGCAGCTAACCATAAGAGTACCCATGGCGTCAAGGGACTCTCTTGAGATGGGGGTGGTATGACGACGAGCATTGTCCTTTTTAAATAGAGCACTGGTGTGGACATTCACAAACGGCAGGCCCACTGGTTACAGGACCTCACGACTGCTTTTGTGCTGTCACTGTACCCGTGATGAAGACCAATGTTGATCAGGCATCGTACAAAAATCGCACCCCCACATCATGATGCCAGGAGTTTGGACATGTGATGTCAGATAACAAACAGTTCATCTTGACACTGCCCATGTTGTCTCTACACGTGAATGCTTTGGTCTTCGCCATCAAAACAAATGAGGGAACCGTCACTGAAGATTACCTGCTGCCATTCTGCATGGCTCCATGACAGTTTATGACACCATTGTGGTCTATGGTGACGTTTGTGGTGTTAAGGGCAACGGTCTGTGTGCATGTAGTCCTTCTGTCTCATGCAGCAGTCTGCCAGTGGTATTAGCATTCTTACAGTGCTGCAAGGGGGATAGGACTTCTTGTGGAATGTCCACAGTCTTGGCGGTTGGGGCATGCCTTGCATATTGGACAATCCGTCAATTCTCCCTCTGTGTGGTTCGTGGCGGTCTCCTAGTTTCTGCATGTTGTGTGCACATGCCTTCCTCTATCCACTGGTGTGCCAACAGCATGCTGCAGTAATACTCGNCCTAGTTTCTGCATGTTGTGTGCACATGCCTTCCTCTATCCACTGGTGTGCCAACAGCATGCTGCAGTAATACTCGCACAACTGGTATGGTGTGCAATATTGTAAAATTACCATCCCATTTCCCATAGCATTATGATGCAAACACTCTTAAANTACAACTGGTATGGTGTGCAATATTGTAAAATTACCATCCCATTTCCCATAGCATTATGATGCAAACACTCTTAAAAACATCAAACTGTTTAAAGTGCTGTCAAACTCATTTGCATGGCATACTATATTTTGAAGGGGTATTGAGACAGTAAAGAAAATATGATTAGCATTTATTTAATGAAAAATTGGTTACGTTACATTAGGCATCTGTTAGTTACAACATTGAAAAGTTTGATACCATAGAGAAAAAGAAATCATTGACACCAGTGTAAAACAAATTTAACTTACTGGAAGCATAGCAATATTTCATGTCTGTTAGTCTTTGCAATTTATTATTTTTCTTTTAACAATACTGACAAAGCAGCACAAGTAAAAATGTAAAGTATGCACACTAGGACAAACTTTTAAGGCTGGTAAGTAAATTGATAAGGGGGCTACCCTTGTCACTTTCACTGCCAAGCATGAAAAATTATTCATAGGCGTGTCTAATATTGCCAAACCTACCCACCACATTTCATTCCTGTAGGTTTCTTCTTTGTGGGTTCAACTATTTCTTTATGATGAGTGTACATCACACATGTCAGTTACCACAGGAGACATTGGACAAGTTTCATACTTAGTCCAACGTTGCTGTACAAGTACATGCTTCCCGTATGCTCTACTCGAATTACTCAACTATTTTTCCTCTCCCTTGGGTGGTCTGGGAAACAAGCTTGTAATGGACATGGAGCATGTGACCTTTTGGCTAGTTGGAGTGAGAGCATAAGCTTGTCCTCTAGATTTTCCTACAGCATCACAATGGAGCTGCCATCCTGCACCAACATAGTAAAGACCATCGACTGGTCAAGGCAACCTTCTGTATCCCAATGGCACCACCAGGACAATGTGCTTTTAGCACAATACAAATAGGTACAACCAGGAGAGATATTTTAACCTGAATTGACTACTTATGGCAAGTTACACCTTCAGCGTAAATACAGTCTACTTATTTTTTGTGATGTAATGACCGTTATGAAATTTGTTTATAAAAACAAGAACAACTCTAACATAAACTCCAAATGTGGACTGTTTGCTTGCTGGTGCGACTGTGTACTAGCAGACCAGCCTGAAAGCCACCTACCCACTCCACCCAGGTAACACTTATATCGTCATGTCACACATCACATGACTGACGTCACTGTGCACGATCCCTACCCAAGTTACTCTCTCGCTGGCAGCAGGGAAAAGGAAGCAGTTTGTAAATACTCAACCATGCAAGGGCTTCTGTTACTGGCTGAAACAGGCCCCAAATATTTTCTCAGTTAACCATGAAGATAAAAGGGCTGGCATTGTTCCCAAATAAAGATGGTATAAGTAATAGTGAGAAAGTTCAAGAGAACAGTAATTAATTAACTAGTTGCCATAATGTGAAAAATGCCATTGACATGACGTAATCTGCATTCACACCTTCAGTCTAAACCCATAGGAGAAGAATACATCTGTTGATTTTGGGCTGAAAGGCAGTGTGTTTCAGTCTAATGCACCTCAGGCAATCAGGGCAGAAGCACGAGTTCCACATTGGAGATCAATGCTTGTGGAAAAGGACGAGATCTCTGGTGAATGTTGGTTAAATTGTACAGACTATCCAGCCCAATAGGCAATCCTGGGTTGGGCTAGTTTTGCCTTTCTTTTTTGGGGTTCAGGAAAACCTGCTAGTGCCATGAAAAGCAGAAGCAGCATGGGCTGACCAGTGATCCTACTGATATTCCCATATTTGACTTCACAGGGGCTGGGGTGCACAGTAGGATGGGCATCCTTCGTCAAGGGCTCTGGTCATTGCCAATCCCAGCCCAGATCAGATGGGTAAGGCTCATTTTGGCAGTGATTAAAAATTGATTTCAAAATCCAACTAATTGAGAAATGTTGAAACTAATAATAGAGAAAAATGCTAATATGAAGGTAACCAGCAAGCACACTGAATCCCTGGAAATCTAATACTGAGTTATGGGAGTGTTTTTTCTCTTTCCCCCCTCTTTTTTCTTTCCTCTTTACCCCTCCACCTATATATTCTCTATCTCTTCCACCCTTTAACCTACCTTATTCCCAACCTCTCCCTTCTCCCCCTCACTACCTCCCTCTTCTCCCCTCACTTCCAATCTCTTCTCCCCTCACTTCCAATCTCTTCTCCCCTCACTTCCAATCTCTTCTCCCCTCACTTCCAATCTCTTCTCCCCTCACTTCCAATCTCTTCTCCCCTCACTTCCACCCTCTTCTCCCCTCACTTCCAATCTCTTCTCCCCTCACTTCCAACCTCTTCTCCCCTCACTTCCAATCTCTTCTCCCCTCACTTCCAATCTCTTCTCCCCTCACTTCCAATCTCTTCTCCCCTCACTTCCAATCTCTTCTCCCCTCACTACCACCCTCTTCTCCCCTCACTACCACCCTCTTCTCCCCTCACTACCACCCTCTTCTCCCCTCACTACCACCCTCTTCTCTCCTCACTACCACCCTCTTCTCTCCTCACTACCACCCTCTTCTCTCCTCACTACCACCCTCTTCTCTCCTCACTACCACCCTCTTCTCTCTTCACTACCACCCTCTTCTCCCCTCACTTCCACCCTCTTCTTCCTCCCTCCCACTATCTTTCCCATCGACTCCCACCATCTCCCATTTCTCTCATCCACTCCCGCCATCTCCCTTCATCTCTCCTGTCCACTCCCACCATCTCCCTCCATCTTTCCCGTCCACTCCCACCATCTCCCATCTCTCCCGTCCACTCCCACCATCTCCCTCCATCTCTCTTGTCCACTCCCACCATCTCCGTCCACTCCCACCATCTCCGTCCACTCCCACCATCTCCCTCAATCTTTCCCATCCACNGTCCACTCCCACCATCTCCGTCCACTCCCACCATCTCCGTCCACTCCCACCATCTCCCTCAATCTTTCCCATCCACTCCCACCATCTCCATCCCTCTCTCCCATCTACTCCCTCTCTCCCATCCTCTCCCCATATTTTCTTGCACAGCAGTGAACTGTTAGGGATGTTGGCCTTCTACAAAGCCTATCTAACAGGTAAGTTTGTTTACCCAAATGTGCCAGCACATGTTTNAGGGATGTTGGCCTTCTACAAAGCCTATCTAACAGGTAAGTTTGTTTACCCAAATGTGCCAGCCCCACCTATCAAATCAAGTTTCGCAATTGTTTCTTTACTTTCTGTAGGACAGCATATTTTTCCCAGGTTGTTTGTTGTACTATAATAATGCAGTGAGGCCATTTTATGTATTTATATATTGATAGCAGTCATTTCATAGGTATAAAATTGTAGAATTGTTACCAGTGTTTCCACCTCCTCCCTCCATCTGCATCCTGTCTGAATGCATATATGTAAAGTTTGTAATATATCAAGATTATGTTATTGTTATCAAAAGTTCATATGAGACTCGTGATAAAAAAAGCCACCTAAATAACTTACAAATTATTATAAAACAGTTTAATGTAATGTTCTTGTTAGTTGATGTTGACCTTCATAGGACATTCATGTTCAATGCTTGTGTTGCAATCTTATAGTTGGTAAAATTGTTTGCAGCATAATATAAGTCTTGTGACTGAGTGGATCACAAATGATGTCAGTTCCACCAAGATTCGTCGTGCTCTGAGACGTTCCGAGAGTGTCAAGTACCTTGTTTTGGATTCTGTGATAGACTATATATATAAAAATGGACTGTATGACTCAAGAGACACGTAAGTACTGCATGTATACTAATCCAATAATTTTATTTGATAAAATNTAAAAATGGACTGTATGACTCAAGAGACACGTAAGTACTGCATGTATACTAATCCAATAATTTTATTTGATAAAATTGTAATAGGTTACCTGGACCAAATAAGGCCATGATAATGTTTCATCTCTTTCTTGCCGTGTCCTTGATTTGGCTAATGTGTGAAAAATTACAAGTATTCAACAGTGTATTTACAACCAAAATATTATCATATAATTTGTAGACATATAAACCAAAGTNTAAAAATGGACTGTATGACTCAAGAGACACGTAAGTACTGCATGTATACTAATCCAATAATTTTATTTGATAAAATGGTAATAGGTTACCTGGAGCAAATAAGGCCATGATAATGTTTAATCTCTTTCTTGCTGTGTCCTTGATTTGGCTAATGTGTAAAAAAATTACAAGTATTCAACAGTGTATTTACAACCAAAATATTATCATATAATTTGTAGACATATAAACCAAAGTGTACATAAAATTTGTATTCTTAAAATTAACGTAGTGGTCTATTTAGGAATCTATATTCCAGATAAGGCCAGTCTTTTAACATGTAGTTTTAAATGGTTTATTAAGGTGTATTCTACATAACCAAAGCAATAAAAAAAAAAAATTTTTATACATGTAGTAACATAAATGTTCACAAAAATATCATCCACTTTTTTTTGCAGCGCACACCTCGTATTGTAACNTTTATACATGTAGTAACATAAATGTTCACAAAAATATCATCCACTTTTTTTTGCAGCGCACACCTCGTATTGTAACATAATGTTCACAAACATGGAAACAATTGTCTAAGAAATTTATTTTAGTATCAGTGGGCAAATTGTCATAGCAAATCTGTAAAAAAGCTAAATACCTCACCGCCAAATATTTTAAGATTGACATGTTACAAGTCCAACACCATAATGTAAGCTGTTCAAAAAGATCACATAGTTTACAAACGGTTAACATGATTCGAAGCTTTCAGAGCATTCTCAAAAAACTCTTGTGTCACTTGGTAATGCCAACACATTTTCATGGAAATACTTAATGCATGTGTTGCACATGATCATGTGTGCTACTTCATAAATTTCACTGACAGAACGCCAACTATTCTTCCATACGTTCATTTCACTTCTGCTAGAATGATCGAGATTGCCAAGTGATCACCATTTATTTTGTACCTTGTGGTTCGACTCTAGTTATTGGCATCTTGCTTGTCCTTGGTGTCTTATCCTCAACTTCCTCCGTCTTATTGACATTAGTTTTCCTTTCATCCTTATTCAGTGTCGTTTTGGGTATATTTCAACAGCTCTGTAAACTGCATGTTCCACCCTCCTGTCTGAAGAGTGTTCTGCATCACTTTCAGTTGATTCAACGACACTCGTTTCTTTGTGTGTCGTTACCTTTCCCTCCTCAAATCTTTTGAATAACTGGTGTCATTTGCATTCTCAGCATTAGCAGCAGCAGCNTGTGTCGTTACCTTTCCCTCCTCAAATCTTTTGAATAACTGGTGTCATTTGCATTCTCAGCATTAGCAGCAGCAGCAGCTTCTTGTGGAATTCCAATGACAAGAAGGAGCAAACGCCTCTTCTGGCATTGCGTTTTCAGACAGTTACAGACCTGACCCAAACCTTGCTAAGAATGGCCCATGTCAGCTTGAAATCATGTTTTAGGTTATACACCAAAAGTAGCTCATCATTCCAGCGATTTTCGAAAGACTTTATGACGAGCAGTTAAAGTTTGTGCGTTGTGTTTACTAGGTAGGCAGTCGAGCATTATTCCGCACTGGTCGACTGCACATATAGTGTTCGCATCAAGGTAGNGTTGTGTTTACTAGGTAGGCAGTCGAGCATTATTCCGCACTGGTCGACTGCACATATAGTGTTCGCATCAAGGTAGGATGAGGATCTGTCAAAAATGAACAGATATTTTTTTATGCACTTTGTATCCTGCAAAGTGTTCAAGCCAACAAATAATAAACAGGGCAGTAACCATAGAGTCCTTACTACACATAAAAGTCACTGTTCCCAAATGAACATTATCTGTGTATTTTGAAAAGAATCTTGGAAGGTATGGTGGTGCCAATAGCTTTAGCACATGTTAAAACTGTTAAGCTTTTCATCTGCTCCGGAGCCACAAATTGAACCCTTTCCACTCTGCGAGCCAAAACATTCTGCTGATGGGGAATCGTTAGTCGCACATCTTTCCCATCTATGCTGTAGATCAGCTTCCACCTTTTCATGAAACCATTGTCTGGTAAAATCTGTCTAATGTTTTGAAAATGATTATCACTTGTGTATCTGTTCAGTTTTGTAGTTCTGCCTGGATTCATACTTTGGGCCTTTCAGTTTGCAATACCAGGAAAAGGTGTAAACATTTCCTTGGCCAGACCTTTACTGGTGTCAAAGGGCTGTGTTATGTTGTTCGTTGTTTGTCGTAGAAGTTTAGCTGCGATTGTCATGCCGACGTCACGCAGGAGGCAAATTCGATCACTAAGTTAATTTTCTTCAGCTGGTGACAAGTGAGATTGTCTAACAAGTTTTCTGACAGTCGAGTCTATTTTCAAATGAATATGCCATGTTCTTCTTGGAATGGTAAAGACAGAATTTTCTGTATTCCACAGCCTTATTTACATTCAGTGTTCCATTGTTGACATTGCCCATTGCTTCTAGCAATTGCTCCTCTATCCACGCAGGTCGTTTTGGCTTTGCCTGCTCGTCTTCATTTGCTGTAGTTTTCCACAATGCCATATTCACCTGAAATTAAGAAAGGAACGTTGGTGTGAATGGTCTTCCTCAGAGTGGTTTCAGGATGTAAGCCAATAAGGCCATCTCACTTTATTGGCTAACATATACGTACTACTTGTTAGTTCACTGTAATATTAATGTTAATTATAGCAAAAATCTCTTGCCAATAAATTGCAACAGCTACCTTCTGTCGTACCATGAACGCTACTGACGCTCGGTTTACTGGTTTCGCCACAAGATGGCAGTTGTCTATGAGGACATGCCATTGGTCCATTGATTTCCACTGCATATGGCTGGGATTTTACGAAACCAATATAGCCTTATTAGCGTAAATGGTCTTGTTCGGTCCAGGTGCCTTAGTCTCACAGAATAGTTAAGTACTGTTGGCAAATGTGCCATAATATGTGAACAATAGTTCTGAAACATTTTAGGGTCACATATTTTTGTACACCCAGAAACTAAAAAACAATTAGCTTAACAGCTGTGATTTGTACATTGTTTAAGAGGTATGTATAGTCTGAAGCAACTAGCTAGCAAAAAAAAATTTTTCACATTCTAATTTTTATTTTAGTTTTTAAGTATTTTTTTATTTAGTGTTAGTGTTAATGATAATGCATGTTAATAGCAAATGGACCTTCATATATTAATCCAGTACAATCTTTTAATAAAAAAAGGGATTGAAACCAACTTAAATGTGGTCACCAATCAAGTCTACTTATTCTACACAAGTTTTTGGACCATATAATCTCCAGTTTGAGACAACAACAAAAATTTTCAAAGCTTATTTAAAAAAAAAAAAATATGCAGTAGAATTTTCAATTATAACCATGCAATCAAGTTATATTTAACTATCATAATTTATGTGGAAATGTAGAGCATTTTACTGTATTTGGTACACTAGAAAATTCAGTCCTTATCTCTGTGTAGGGGTGGGCGAAGCTTCAAAACTTTGAATTTGAATAGAATGTTGTTAATATTCGGCTTCGTATTCAAAATAAAATTTTTAGTTCGAACTTTGAAGAAAAAAAAGTGCTTCTGGGCAACTTAAATTATTTATTATTATTTGCCCAAAAAACCAAAGAAGATGTGAGCTTAGTAACATCAACATAAAAGTTTTTGTTTGATGTATGCCACACACATGACTAGTGAATCATGAAAACATAACCTCAACTCAACAGAATGACCTCAAATTAGTCCAAACTGCATTTTACTTGCAAGATAGCAAAACAACGGAATTATCTGGAAAAAAAAACTTTTTATGCTATGTAACACTTCATTATCTTCCCAAACTTCATTCGGCGCCGCAGATTTTAATCAGTGATATATGTTTATTTCCCTCGTGTCCAACAGCGGCTGAACGCATCATAGCGTGATAAATTTGAGATTAAATTGCAAGATTTAAAAACCTAACTGCTGTGAAATTACACCCACTGTGATTCATATCTCAGTAATGTAATTAAAAAAATGGGAAAGTGTTAATAACTACACTTCACTTTATGCCATTTTGAGTGGCCTCTGAATACCCATACAGTTAACAATGTTCCGTTGACCGAATCAAAGAGCAAGTAATAAAGGAATGGAACAGTTATGGTGCGTATTTGTAGAAGAGAAAGATGGAAACCAAACAAAATTTAAATTAACTTGACACTCTACAGCATTAACTCAAGTAATTTAAAAAGGTATACATACACAACGTAACTACTGTGGTGGTGTGAAAAACATGAGCACTGCAATTAATTATTGTGTCCAAGTTTTGTATGTTTCACACTTTGCTGAAATAATTTTTAGTTTCTTATTTACTAATGATTTGAATTTAAGACGAGGAATGATTTGAAGAAAATTTATTTTAAGACTTTTATAATATGCTACTTTCAAATATTTCTTAAGCCTGGATTAAGTTTGTTTGTTATATTTGTTTAACATTAAAGACAATATGTATGCTTACATAGTAAAAAACTGAGATCAAGTTTTTTTGTAAATCAGTGGAAAACATTTCTTTTTTATCTGTCTTTTACCTAGCTTGTAAAAATGTGTGTATTTATTAAATACAAAATATTTGGTGCAATGTGTACTTGTCAACAAAACCCTTTGATTCAATGTTCAATTCAAATTCGCGAATATTTAAAAATACTTGCCTCGAATTCACTTTCAAATGAAATTTCCAGCTTCGCCCACCCCTATCTCTGTGTATGTACATATGTGTGTGTGTGTTTACACGTGCACACATGCATGTGCATGTAATTTATGTATGCGTATATGCACATGCAAGCAAGTATGTATGCACATTGGTATATGTGCATGTGATGCAGCACTATTTGACTTCCTGCTTATCTCCAGCCTCCTCGCCTCAACCATGTTGACTACTGACTGGAATAATTTGTGGGTATTAGTATGCATCATCATGTTTCAACTGTTTATTTGGTCTGGCATTCTAAAATTGATTAGCACATGGTCTGCATTGCCAGGATAGGTCTTAAGATCATAATTATAGGGTTGTGCAAATATTCTGTGTACCAAAACAAAAATTAAAAACTACGACTTTCATTTTTGTTTTCNAAACAAAAATAAAAAATTACGACTCATTTTTGTTTTGGTAAGAAATTTGGTTGCAGAAAGTTGTTACAAAACGAAAATTCTTGATTTTGATGAATATCCAGGTGTTTAATGAATGTTTATTTTGTGCACCAGCGAAGGAAATTTTTTTCTGCAAATTATCTTGTTTTCGTTATTTTGTAATTAAAAATAACTACATACAACAGACATTTTCACGTAAGCAAGAATCCCTGTAGTAAGTACCGTACGTTATATGTACATTTCTTTGGTTTGGTTTTTGCGATGAATGTGTTATACTGAATAACTTGCAAAAGTGTAATGAAATTCTTTCAACTTTCATTAAAACTGAGCTCTTACGAAATTTTGTAATTTTTGTTTCAGTTTCAAATATGTTCATAACATATTTTTTTTTTTTATTTTTTTTTTTTTTTTTTTTTTTTTTTTTTTTTTTTTGTGACAAAAAGTTGTATTTGCACAATTAGGAGGTAATAAGTTTTCCCCACCATGTGATTTTTGACATTTGCCAAAGAAATTTTTATTTGAAGTTCCTTGCCGGTCACCGTCTCTTGATTGCACACGACACCTGTTTGCATCAAACCAATTTGCATTTGCACTCTGAGTAGCTTTGTGCATTAACAGCGTGCCAGGACAGTCGTCTGTCTTGCATGTACTGTACAATAATTTCCTTCACTCTGGGTTCTTGGTGGTCATGCAAACTAAGGTGTTGCACTTTTGATGGTGAAACTGTACCAGTCATGCTTTGCGCCAACTTTCCAGCACGACTCAGTTCACAAGCACCAAATACCCAGGTGGTTTGGATCTCACTGTAATCAGTATTTACACTTGTCTTTACCTTTTTTTTTTTGTGTGTAACCATGTGTCATAAAAAGTTAGTTTGTGTTTGTTTCTCAGACTACACTGCATGTTTCTGGGGAGTACTTCAATCTTTATTTGCCACAAGAAAATTTTCTTTGATTTTACCCCACACACAACTTGTCAAAGCTATACTTTATAACCATGACACAGTTTCCAATTCATTTGTTTTTTGTCGCTTTCAAAATTTTCTGTGTGTCGTATCAGATCAACCAGGCAGCTGATCCTTTGTATCCTTTATGTCTGGTATTTAAATAATTGTTTGGGTTAGGCCTTTACAACGCAGTTTTAGATAGTCCAGTTAACCATTTTATTATCTGTTATATTCAAAAACTACTACATTCTGTACAATTTTGTGTCAGCTGTTTTACACAAAATTACAACTATCTCTGAAATTGTTTTGTGATTTATAGTTCTGATGGCACCCATTTTACACTCTTTCAATCAATTCAATGTATTTTTCAATATTTTGAGAGCACGGTACTGACAATATGTGGTGTTCTGAAATTACAGTTTTGTTTTTTTCACGATTTGGCAGCATTAGGGGTATGGCAGTAGGGACGCGCCCACGATTTTGGTCTGGCGGGGGAGGGGGGTTGGGTGGCACAAGCCCTAAGAAACATTACTGCAAAACAATTTTCCTCTTTAAACAAATGGATACTTGACAAAGCTGTTAACTATTTACAACAGTTATGTTTTGAAACGTGTGAACATAGTTTGCGAACTGTAACGTCTGCACATAAAAGATCTTGTAATTTCAGTAATCTTTATTTTACATTTTATTATTAGAAGAGAAGAAGATTATTGTACAATGTGAAAAATTATAAAAGAATAAAGGAAAGAATTGATATTAAAAGTGTTTCCAGTTTCTAACATTTCACACAGTGCCTAATTTTAATATTATGGCAAATTCACTCGCAACAGTTTACTACTGGCAGAAAACTGCTAGACAGTAGAACTGTATTAATACACAGCATTCATTTGAACAAACTGTATGTCATACAAAATTTTGTAAATTCATTTTCACATATATTACAATCATATACACTAACATGCTACATCATTACACACCTTTTAAGATTTTATAACTACTGCATATAGAATTTTAAAAAATAATTATATATATAATACATAATCTGTTACATTTTCAAAATTTTTGATTGCAAAGAAACAAAAGAACTATTGTACAGTGTAAATGAAGAAAACTGGTATGTAGAATCCNGAAGATTATTGTACAATGTGAAAAATTATAAAAGAATAAAGGAAAGAATTGATATTAAAAGTGTTTCCAGTTTCTAACATTTCACACAGTGCCTAATTTTAATATTATGGCAAATTCACTCGCGACAGTTTACTACTGGCAGAAAACTGCTAGACAGTAGAACTGTATTAATACACAGCATTCATTTGAACAAACTGTATGTCATACAAAATTTTGTAAATTCATTTTCACATATATTACAATCATATACACTAACATGCTACATCATTACACACCTTTTAAGATTTTATAACTACTGCATATAGAATTTTTAAAAATAATTATATATATAATACATAATCTGTTACATTTTCAAAATTTTTGATTGCAAAGAAACAAAAGAACTATTATACAGTGTAAATGAAGAAAACTGGTATGTAGAATCCCACTCTTAATACCTTTTATGGATTCCAGGAATATGGTTATTATTGAGGGATGGTCTTGCTAGAAGGTTTGGAAAAATGTAGCATATTTTGACCCACCCTTACACTTCAAAATGGAAGTTGTCTTTCTCTTAGATATGCACTGTTGGGGTAGTGTTAAATGTGATGCATAGTAACTTATTTTTCAACTGATTTCCCTCAAATTTCCAACTTTTTTTTTTACAGCATATTTCATAGTTCCTCAATAATGAATCTTTAAAAAGAGATGGTCTTAATAATGGGGTTGAAATGGTGAAGTTCTACTGTAACAATTTTTAAACGTTACCTTCAGTTTGTTGCAATTCACTAAATAATATTAATATAACAGAATCGCAAATATATTAATAGCATGTTCTTTACCAGTAAACAAAACTTACACTATAAATATGTATATTTACAGAGTTGGATAAAACAAACTGTATGTTATACAACATTTTGTAAATATACTTTCACTAACCTTTCAGTCATGAACAGTGGTTGACATNTAAACAAACTGTATGTTATACAACATTTTGTAAATATACTTTCACTAACCTTTCAGTCATGAACAGTGGTTGACATTGTTGGTATACAAGGATCTATCTACTGTACGAATACAATTTAAATTTTAAATTGAATTCTAAGTTATTTAAGGCTTGCTACAGTCAGGCAATGTCATTTCAACTTCCTTTCCATTTCTAAGCAACCTAAATCCCATGAACAAAGACAAAATTTAATGCATTATTCTTAAATTCCTAGTGACTTTTAAAGAAATTTTTTTGCGAGAGGGGNTTTGGCATAAATGGTGACATGTGAGATATGGAAGAAAAGTGTTATTTAGAAAAATTATTTTTTAATTAAATGTATTCAACTCAAGTTTTTCAAAGTCTGCTTTTGATTCCTAATTAGGTTACAAATGTTTGAAACATCAAGTTAAATTACTGGAGAGATACTTTTATTTTTATGTGAAACATTTTAGATTTATAATTTTTTCTCAGATTTTGGAAGAAAACTGTGTTATGCACGGGTTAATTTTTTTGTAAAAAGAAGACACTTTTTCTAAAATGTGTATCAGCCATTTGAAAATTGGAAGCTTTGTATTTTATATTAATTTCAAGTTAATGTAGTTTCTTAAAATTAACTAATTTTTTANTTTGGCATAAATGGTGACATGTGAGATATGGAAGAAAAGTGTTATTTAGAAAAATTATTTTTTAATTAAATGTATTTAACTCAAGTTTTTCAAAGACTGCTTTTGATTCCTAATTAGGTTACAAATGTTTGAAACATCAAGTTAAATTACTGGAGAGATTCTTTTATTTTTATGTGAAACATTTTAGATTTATAATTTTTTCTCAGATTTTGGAAGAAAACTGTGTTATGCATGGGTTAATTTTTTTGTAAAAAGAAGACACTTTTTCCAAAATGTGTATCAGCAATTTGAAAATTGGAAGCTTTGTATTTTATATTAATTTCAAGTTAATGTAGTTTCTTAAAATTAACTAATTTTTTAACATGGAGAGCAGCACTGTAAATTTTTATTACTTGTATACAAATTATTTAATGTCAGTTTTAATTATTAAATGTAAATTATTTTTTATGTAAATTATTTTATTTAAAAGTTTTTTCATCTTTTTTTTTAGATTTCATAATTATTTATTTTTACTTTTGGGATTTGTGACAAAATCCAAAATTTGATGATTTTTTTTTAGAAAGTTTTTGTGTCAAAAAATTTTTTTGAATGTATTTTAAAATTTTTTGGAGTTTTGTTGAAATTTGTTTTATTTGGAATGAAAAAGTTAATTGTATAGTGTTTTATCACTGTGATCCAGAACTCTTATTTCATATCTACTAACAGCTTTTGAAAAATTATGCATCTGAAGTTCAAACTTGCAGTAGAAATAAAAAGGGTCTGCCATGCCTCTAATGTATTTTTGTCACTCACACAAGTATCTCTTTCTCAGTTTCCTTTATGTCAGTCAGTAATTTGGTCAATACACCACCTTCATTTATCAAAATTCTTAACTCATTTCATGAAAAGGAGAGTGGTTTAACTGCTGGCTGTTTGACCTTGTCAACTCCAAAGGTTGAGAATACATGTATGCAGACAATCAACCACTCTTTGGATAAGGTCTATAATCAACGAAAAATTAATTTTGACGGATGAAGGTTGGTTGTCATTCGAAAGTAGTATATAATAGCCCTCGACATTCATTACTTTCCCCGTTTATATTTGTTGTGTGCATTTCTCTGTAAAACATGTTACTACTCCTGGTATTTCAAATCTTGTGTATAAAAGATACCACTTTCATATGTATTGTGGAGCCATGGTGAATGTGGGGCTGGTGCGCCAGCTTCCCCTGCCGAGGAAGTCTGATTCACTTCACAGCAGGGTCACTTCTGATTTTCAAATTTGGGGAACATGGTGAACAGCGCCGTTGCCGAGCAGTTCTGATTGGAGGACTCCCATTCCTCCATGCTTGCACTCCCCATTCCCCCATGCTAGCACTCATTATAAAATACAAGAAAGAGGCACTGTTTTCATTCAAAACATATGTTCAAAAATTTTACATAAAATTTTGGTTGCATAACGTGGGCCCAATCGAAAAATACATACCACTTTCCAACAGTATGTTTACCACATTGTTACCAACCATCAACGAGCCATTTAAATTTTTGAAAAGTTACATTTGGGATATGTTCTGAATCACTGCTGCACCGTGGTCTCACATAGTCTCTATGGGCACGAAAAGTTCACTCTAACTGAAATGTTGCAACTTGTCTCATTTCGTGTATCACGTAATGCCTGGCAGCGATGGTATGTGGCAGTGCCCAATGAAAGCAGTACAATTTGGGCTCTATATCACTGATTTACGCACGCAAATGGTGAAGGCAATGAGACAACCTGAGTATAGTGGCTCTTACACTTGTGGATACCATCCCAGAAATAGTGAAATAGGTTATAGTGTATAAACAGTACCAATGTTACATAACCGCTGTATTTCTCTTCAACTTTTTTGGGGTCAATTTTTTTATTTATTTTTTTTTTTTTTCACAAAGTCATATTAGTCACTTGCTTCGTCTGGATTTATTATCTTGATATGTGTAGTGTACTACCCTGATTTTTGGCATGTCTGAAAGTAAAAATTATTACTTCTTTCTTTAGCACCAGTCAGAACAATTGTGACGTGGCTTCAATCAGATACAGATGAATATATGGACAGTTAGTGTTGTGTGGTGTTAGTGTGGTGGCAGTACTTATATGTGCAAACATTGAGATCAAACTGCATTTTGAGGGCTGATTTTGAGACGTACTGTACATCTGTAGTATTATTGTTGTTAAACAAAATAGTAACAATCATAACACAGTTATGAATGTTGCATGTTAATTGTAGTGTTTTTTCAATTTGTAGTAGAATTTATTTTGTATAATTTACCCCCTTTTTAATTGTAAATTCTTTTATCATGTTTACCTCAAGTTTTAAAAAAATTCACATTATTTTCAGTACAATTAAATTAATTCATTCGTAAATGTAATCTTCCGACAGTCGTTTAGAAATGATTATGGTGTGGTTAGTTTTTGTATACATTTATGATCTCAAACAGAATTAATATGTATTGGTTTGCAAACATAGAAACAATTTTTAATTTATGTTCATGTGTAATATACTGAAATTTTTTTCTAAATGAAAGATTATGAGACTGTTAGGGTAGTGGTTGTTAAATGTAAATTGGAAGTACAGTACTGTGATAAAATAGGTGAAAAGAAACCCATTTGTATTATTTCTAACTCTAGTGGAACACTCCCATAGTTTCATGTGTAAGATGTGCCAAGTATGTGTTGCGATGCTTGTAAACTACTGCAGCAAACTTTTAATCAGAGTAGATTACCAGAGCCAGGGCCAACTATGAATTTCTCTACCTTGCTCGTGCAGTTACCACTGTGCTTTCTCTCCTTTTTTCTGATGTTTACAAGTTAACTTTACGTAACTCTACAGTGATCAGGTAGCAAACTTGTTTCATTAAATTTCATTTCAGCCTTTGTGTTTAGAGTGTTTAGAAAATAACCAAAGCTTAAATTTTAAATAGTATGTAAAAAAATTTACAATATTTTTTAACCTTTTTTTTTTTTCCCCTCTATTTTATTGTTCATGGTTACTTACAAGTTGCCTTTGAGCACAGCAGGCATTTTCAGTAAGATTGACTGCTGGCATATGATCTCTCACTCACCCTTTGTAGAAGTTTGTCACTATAGTTTGCAAACATTTTACAGCATGTAAATTCCCTAATGCAGCATGGGACATAAATTAACACTATAGAATTTAATTGTTGTATTTTACAGAATTGTGTTTACTAACTATGAAAGCAAGTATTTTTCATAGTAATGCATTTCTGCCAAATTACTTTTAGCATTATTAATGTTTATTTTTTGGTGCGAGATATTATGTGAAATAAATGCACCATTATTGAGAAATAGTTGCTCACAGAGTTAGAAAAACAGATATTTTGATTTTGGATTGCCCTTTTTTAGTTCTTCTACATTGGCTTTAAAAATCTGTAGAATTGAATTGATGTAATTTTTCCACGTTTTCTGAAATAAATGTTTTGTTCTGAAGTCATTATGTTTTTATCGGGGCTGAATTGCACAGTGAAACTAATAATATTAGTAAAAATTTATAAATTACAAGTAACAGGGTATAAGTCCTAGTATTTATATTGCAGTATACCAATTTGATGGAGTAAACGTCTATTATCATCCAGAGGATCAATATTGTTTGTGAAGATATCAAAATTGCAAGTTACGAAAAACTAGTTACAGGGTTTATAAATTCTCCTGCACAGTGTTGCAGGGTTTACTAATACAAGTTAAATTATACATGTGAATTTGTAGAGATTGTTACATACANAGTTACGAAAAACTAGTTACAGGGTTTATAAATTCTCCTGCACAGTGTTGCAGGGTTTACTAATACAAGTTAAATTATACATGTGAATTTGTAGAGATTGTTACATACAAGCAGACTTGAATTGTAGGTTCTGTGTATTATTTTTATTTACATCAAATCTTGTGGTTGATAAAAATTGAATTTCTGTAAAGTTTTTATTTTTTCATTAAATAGTGAGTTTTCATTACTCTACGTTGAAAAAAACAATTTTCTGTAACAAATACGCACACTAGTTCCTAGTTGAAACCAAATAACATTATGCTGTCTTAACCATAGTGTTAATGTTATGGTTTTACAGGTATGCTTTGTTACCACACGAGTTTTAATTTGTTTCATTTTCTTTATTATTTTTTTTTGTTTCAATACAGCAGGAGCATTAAGCTGCCCTTCATTGTTTTCATGGTACAGAATGAATGTCTTCTACAGTATCGCTGTAAGATAGGGTTGTCATCGCATCCAGGCTCTTGACTGTCTCATCTCGTTTTAAAACATTACATCGACCTGAGCAGCAAACCAATCCAAAATGTAAATGATTCAGGCGCGGAAACTTCTCTGTAAGAATTGCCAACACGTTCAGTGACATGTGGAGTTGATTTCTAATGCAGTCCCTTGTTGCACGGGCAAGGGACACAGCTGCCGGAGATAACTTTGGGCTCCTGTTATTTGGTAACAAGTTTGTTAGGGTATTTGTGCAAGATAATTTTGGAAAATGTACACGTTATTAGAATAGGTGTTGACCAGCTACTTTGTATAAACATCTCCGAGTAGTAGAGACTCTCTAGCAGCGAGAGAAAGCCTTTGTTTTACGGCCAGCGGTAGTCCTTTGCGGAAGCGTCTGCAGAGAAAGGTGCTCGCAGGTTTGCCCTGAAATGCCAAGTAACTGAATAGGAAGTTGTTACAGCCACTCCATATGCTTTAAGAGGACCACCTAAGTACTAAAATATTTTCTGTGAATACAACTTTTGGCCAAAAAAGTTACAAACCAATTTTTTTTTCTTTTATTATGTTAAGTGTACTCATAAATTAAAAAAATTGTGAAAATTGTAAAAAAAAATCTTATTTTTAGAAGTTACCTGCTTAATTTTTTAAGGACTGTCTACCAAGCTTGCAGCCACAGGGTTTAAGTGGGGAAACATTGTGAAAGAAATTCCTTCTCAATGCAACAGTTTTAAATATAACCGTTTCAAACAAAAAAAATATTGAACGCAACGTTATCAGAGAATACTGCCACATTAAAAAAATTTTCAAAAAAAATTATTTTTTCATAATTTTTTGTAAACTTTATATTTTAATATTAAACACAAAAATTTACAAGATTTCTCTACGTGCTATTATTCCTTAACAAATGTCATGCAGAATACTTTTTGTTCGAAAATGGTAATTTTTTTTAATTGATGCATTGAATAGGAATTTCTTGATCCCCCATTTAAACTCATTGTCTACAGGCTTGGTGGGCAGCGTGGTTAAGAGGTAAGAGTAAAACTATACGTACATAGTTTAATCTGTGGACTTGTGTCACATTTAAGAAAGTCCCACTGTTACAAATCTAATTTGCGTGGCCCAGCACATTGACAGAAATGCTGCACACCTAATGCGTGGGAGCAATGAGGCGCTAGACTTGCATGTTGGTGTCGCTTCCTCTTTTCTGGGCCTTCAACAGGCAAAACAGCTCAGAGTACTTAGGAACCTTAATCGAGATACATAGACTGCAGTGATAAAAAAAGTCAGGTTCCTGGTTCCCCTTTGACATTGTACGCAGCTGTAGAGTAATCCTGTCATGTCCCACAGTTCCTCTCTCCATTCTAAATATACTTGGTGGAATTTGCAGTTACATTCCCTGCACTTAATTTAGTACTGTCCAGTCCACTTTGCATTGTTCAGATGCATTAGTGTGTTAATATTAATTGATATTTATTGCTCAGGTATGACATATATGGCACGGAATCCAAATTTTCTTGACACCCCAGGCATAATTTATGAAAGTGTGCCCCACATCATGTACAGCTTATTTGTAGGGTTTGTCCATTGGTGATCGTGGAAACCACGGTTTCGCAGGTCATATTTTGTGTCATTGATAGATACCCTGTCTTCTTTGCCCCTATCTGTCAAGCAGATTCGATCCTCTTCCCTGCTAACTTGCTTCATTCTGTTTTAGAGAAGAGAAAATCCAACTTTTTTTTGTTGAGTGCCACTGGGTGTTTATGCTGACTAATTTCTGTGTGGGTCCTGAATGGCTCCAGCTATTCACACACCCCACACCTTGGGCTACCAAATGTTGTTATCCCTAGTCTTCTGCCCTGTCTATTACTAGTTTCCTCTGGTCAAGGGCATGGGTTGGTGGTTGCCTGTTGTGGTCGGTAGGCCTACCATAAGGGACTGATCTCATTGAGCATTCATTCAATATTAATGGATCGTGCCACTCCAATTCTGCGAGGGAGGTCTCCTGAAGCAAGTATGAGGGTGCCATCTTGGGGTAAATCAGAAGCTAGCCCTGCCCTTGGATGAAGTCATCGTCCAGGGATGATGCTGGGTTGAACCTGGCTTGTGCCCTCTGTTGTACAAGCAGCTGCCTCACCTGTGTGCACTGGCTTTGCCCCTCCAGGTGTGCCCACCGCATGAGCTCTACGCGATGGCCGGTAGCGTTCCGGCATGGGGTGACGGAAGGAGTTCTTATAACTGCAAATAATTATCATGGGTGCTATGAAGTTGTCTGTTTATTGAACCAATGACTCTGGCCACCATGCCCACAGTACACTAGCCCTTGCCCCCCAAGATCTGGCGAATGTCTACTGTCCTATCCTTACNGCCCTCTGTTGTACAAGCAGCTGCCTCACCTGTGTGCACTGGCTTTGCCCCTCCAGGTGTGCCCACCGCATGAGCTCCTCCTCTCTGCTAACTGATGGGAGGCAGGCTTGTCGAAGCGCTTGCCGAGCTCTACGCGATGGCCGGTAGCGTTCCGGCATGGGGTGACGGAAGGAGTTCTTATAACTGCAAATAATTATCATGGGTGCTATGAAGTTGTCTGTTTATTGAACCAATGACTCTGGCCACCATGCCCACAGTACACTAGCCCTTGCCCCCAAGATCTGGCGAATGTCTACTGTCCTATCCTTACAACCTAATTATGAATGCACTCAAAAGTTACGTATATCTGCTACTCGTGGCCAGAGTGTAGAGCTACAGCTGTGCTCTCCTTCTCTCAGACAGACTGTCGAAAAGACCTTCCAGGGCAAACTGAGGAAATAACGCTCCAGATGGACCGAGAGAGAGACTGTTCTCGACGTGGCATGCTACCTCGCTTATGTAGGTCAATCGTGGGAGGGCTCCGAGGGTGTTTGTGGAATTANACTCGTGGCCAGAGTGTAGAGCTACAGCTGTGCTCTCCTTCTCTCAGACAGACTGTCGAAAAGACCTTCCAGGGCAAACTGAGGAAATAACGCTCCAGATGGACCGAGAGAGAGACTGTTCTCGACGTGGCATGCTACCTCGCTTATGTAGGTCAATCGTGGGAGGGCTCCGAGGGTGTCTGTGGAATTAGCCCTCGCCAATCGGACCATAATCGCGGCTGGCCGGCCGGCTATCACAGACACGCACCGCCACTGCCTTGGCACCATCACTTCCCTGGGTCAGTTATACGTGACTCACATCTGCCTTCTGGTAGAAGGCATGCTCGCAGTGTCCCCTTGGCACTGAGGCTTGAGGGGCGGTAGGACGTTGGCCACTTCCTTTATGGACCTAGCCCACGTTGCAATAAAGTGAAACACTTTGGGTTATAGATTCAAATAAAATATAATGTGTAATTATTTGGTGAAAAATACAGTTAGCAGGCTTTTGCGCCAATTTTCTTCAGATTTTTGGCTTCTGGTTGTAGCCACATCATAGTCATTTCTCCTTACTTTGGAGTCTCCATGTTCTCGGTAGAGCATTATATAACTGATTATTTGCAGTAGGTAACAGTCTATTGCTGGTGAATACTGTTGCTCTTCCCTGAAGATGGAGACTGCAGTGTCGTCTGAAACGTCGAGAGAAATGACTGGCGTGGCTACAACCCAGAAGCCAAAAATCTGACATTATTTAGTAAAGTATCTATCCATTACAAAATTCTCTAGGTGTACAAACACAAAAACTAACCAATTTCAGTTATTATTAACAACTTTGTTACTTGAAAAAATAATTGCGAACAAATTATCCCATATTTGTCACATGTCCTGTCAGCAATGAATAATATGTAGCTGTCTCTTGTCCATTTCTATTTTGATTTAATTTTAAACTTATAACAGTAGAGTAGTCCAAAGAATGTACTAATTTTTATTGACGTAGAAAATTTTATTTGAGTAACTATGTACACATTTTCGCTTGATTTTATTCACACTTTATAGTTTGTTGTTATTGATGCAATTCACAGCTTATATTTGCAAGCTGCACTTACTTACTGTAAATAGAGCATAAATATTATAAAAGTAGCTATCATTATTTATCACTTAAATGTTTTTTTTGCAAGATAAATATTTACAGTATCTTAAAGGCTCGNATAAAAGTAGCTATCATTATTTATCACTTAAATGTTTTTTTTGCAAGATAAATATTTACAGTATCTTAAAGGCTCGAACAATACGGTTATCATGCACTGTTTACTAACCGAAAACTCTTTATTTTTTGTGCTTCCTTTAACGGATGTGCTCTCGTTGGACTCATCTTAACAGTAAGTATCTATATCCTAGCAACAGCAATAACACCCAGACCTGTTTCCTAACCCCCTCGCCCAGTGACGTCAATATGGAATCTCCAAGTCCAACGTACGGAGATGCAGGGCATCGCGAGTCTTTCCCTGGCCAGAGGAATGGCCCCACGTTCATTCATGTGGAGTGCATTGATGAGGAGAGCTATGTGGAAAAGATCGGTAATGAGGAGAACACGAAGAGGCTGGGAGGCGTCGGGTTCCCAGGGCAGGCGGTGCAGATAATCGCCACCGCAAGTGGCGACAAGGTTGTCAACAGGAAGGTGAGCGATCGAACCGACGGTGCTTCTGCAGAGGAGCCGGTTGCCAAAGTTCAAATAAAGATCACAAAAGATGGTATCAAAGTGATCAGTGACAAGGAGACTACCGTTTGAAATGTTAATAAGAATGTGATGTTTATGAGAGTAATAGAAAGTTAGGTCTGGAGCTGCGTNAGGAGACTACCGTTTGAAATGTTAATAAGAATGTGATGTTTATGAGAGTAATAGAAAGTTAGGTCTGGAGCTGCGTTCAGGGTAGGGAAAGGGGTGCATGGGAGGTAAATTTTCAGCCTGATGTCAGATGGATTTTGTGTTACGGGGGAAATAAAACTGTCTTGTTTAACTTTTTCCCACTACAGTGGAACAGTGTTATAACATTCCCTCTTGTAACATTTTCCTGCTTAATAAGCTGTCTTCTCTTGATCCACAAAAATGTTTTTTTTTAATACAAAATTACCCTCGTAATGAAGTTTTCCCTTATTTAAGGCAGACATTTCCTGAGGCCCTTAAGAAATTTTATGACATGGTTCTGCTGTACAAATGGCATTTATAGTTACGTGTCAGCGAGACAGTATTACAGTAGGCGGGGTTCAGTTTGATAAGTTTGCAGGGCTGGTGAACGTAATGCTTCACCCCAGAGCTTAGGCATTGTATGCCATGAAAAATTGTAAATCTCATACAACTTTTAAATGAATTTTAATCATGGTCACTCCCTGCTCTTGATTTTTCAGAAAATTACAGATTTTACTCAACTTTTGTAGGTTGCCTGACTTAGCTTAAATATATTCATGATGAATTTTTTTTCTCTCGTAAGTAGCATTGTACACTGAACAAACACAAGCATTTTCATTTGTGTCTGCATTTGGACAGTATTACAGAGTTTTGAAACTTGTCAATTTAAATGCAGTATTCGCGTTTGGTGAACCATAAATATTAATACTAGTACATTTTATGATGGCACACAGAATAAAGTACAATAATTGAGATATTTTTTTCTGGTGTTCAAACTACTTTTGACTGGACATTTGTTTTGAAAAAATTATTTAAATAAGTACAGTAAATATCTTTAGCCAAGGTGTAAATTGTATCATTAATTTGTGTGGTTGTTTNAATAAGTACAGTAAATATCTTTAGCCAAGGTGTAAATTGTATCATTAATTTGTGTGGTTGTTTATCAGTAAAATTATAGTAGTACTTAACATAGTTTGTAAATATCCACTTTTTAGGATATATATGTTGCAGCAACGGTTAGTTGTCATTGAACCTCTACTGCTGGATGATTGCATGAACTCTTTTTTCACTAGCGGTTGAAATAAACTGAAGACTGAAACTAAACTGTCAATGTTTATTCTGAAATAAAAACAGCGTAAAATACACTGTCTTACAAAAATAAGATTATTCTATTCTAAAATATGCAGTATTGTGTTCACTCCCTTTTATTTAATATATTGTGTTCAGAATCACTGGAATCCATAACACTGCCACGTGTGTGCCCACATTCAGTTACCATTATGTAGTGCAAGGTAGCTGTGAAAATGTCACAAGTACTAAACGTTCTCACCAAAACTGTATTCTGTAGGATTAAGTTACTGATAGGTGCGAAAGGAGCAGCATTACATTTAGCAGATATCTGTTGGGCAAGGAAGTGCACAGAATGGAAGAGCATATTGTGTCGGCATAATTCTAAGAGTTATTTACTGTGGATGGAGTTCTGTGTTCTGCCTTTGTGATTAGTAAAACCAAATGTCAAAAGAATTGTGTGCAACCATCATTCTAAAAATTTTGGAACTGGACTGTGCACTTTGATAATCTAACGTTTTCTGTGAAATCAGCTAATCACCTATTGTTAATTTTAACTTGTTGCAGTATACACATTTTTATTTGCCGCTCACGTGTCCCAAACTTTTTGACCAGTGTTATTAATCTCACTACTATCTTTTATGTTCTTGCTGCTGAATTCATCATCATCATCAACATTATCATTATTTTGCAAATTTTACTCTGCTACCATAATATATTGCAATAAAATTGCAGTTTCGTGTATTTTTTTCTCTGCATTGCTTCCCATATTTTCCCTTTGATCTCTCCAGCTTTCTTCTTCTCAGCATATCCTTACACATATGTGCGTGCATGCATGCACGTACACACACACAAAATCATTATTTTTCATCTGTTTAAAAAATTATAGGTTATTAAACATACAAAGTTTTCCTTTCATCCAGTTCCCTGCAATTAAATAATAACACGCACATCTTTTTGCCATTCAACCATATCTAGGCATATGTCACATGTAAGGTTTGTCTAATTATATATATTAAATACACACTTGTCTCAAAGTGGAAGATATGGGAAATTGTTTTAATTTTCTTGTCAGATTTTAAGTTACTGGAAGACCAGAGAATTATTTANCAAAGTGGAAGATATGGGAAATTGTTTTAATTTTCTTGTCAGATTTTAAGTTACTGGAAGACCAGAGAATTATTTACTAAACATCATTGCTTAAGAATAAAAAAATGTAAGATGCTGCTATATAATCATTAAGAATCCTCTATGTTTAAAGTGTCACATGCGGCGTTGTGGAAAAATGAGAACCAGTCACTGATACTAGGGAGTCTTGAAACAAACTTGGATCATAATGTTCCTATAGGGTTTATTGTTGCAATGGTCAACCAACTGTTTTTATACCCTGCACTTCTGAAGAAGTAAATCAATTTTCAGTTTTCCATTACAGAGTTATCCTTTACGGGTACCTGTCACCAAAAAATTCATTATTTTATATTTGTACGAAACACTGTTCAACATACACACATTACTTTTGAGTACACTTTCCTCACATTTTTTTAGATTGCAAAGTGTAATGACGCAGTCATAATAATTATTGGGATACTTGGTTCATTTTATTTCGTTTTGCGAGGCTTTGTAATATTTTTATCAGGATTCAAAGTTATAGCCGAGGTTGTATGTTTATCGGTCATACGTTTGTCATTTCAGAAATCCTAGTTTTTGTTTGCGTCAGCATTTGTAGACAGAAGCTTTCCAACATCAGTACAGTTTTTCCTCCTGGAAGTTTGATTATCTTTTACTACAACGCAGTTCGGCATGGCGTGGGGAATAGTTGCCACAGGGGGTCACACAGACTTTCTAAAGAATTCAGGCCCATGCCATGCCCTTATTTGGCACCCTGGGGCGAGGAGTGGGGTTAGGCAAGGGCGACTTATACCCTGAGTGCCTACCGCCCGCTAACAGTAAATGGTATACAGAACGTAGCAGTCAACCAAGACTCGGAGAGGACGCATCGAGCGTGGCAAATATCCCCCACACTGGCAAACTTTATCCTGCTCAATTATTACCGCCGGTGTGAGAGGTCGCTATCTTTGTATTTTGCTCTTTCGATGCAAGCTTTAAATGACTACGGCGGCGTTGCTCTTTGTTTGTTTGTCTGGTGAAACAGACTGTTCGATCTGCATATCTGAAGCTCGTGTGTGAGCTGTTTCTTGTTGAATATTTAATACAATTACAGTAACTAAACCGAGACTTGACTTTATTTTATAGTTGCGAACCGGCTCGGCTTCGCCCGGGTACAATTGAGTTTTACAGTGATACACTAATAAATAAGTTGGGAAAAGACAATTAATTTATGTGAAAACAGAATTTTAAAATTATGCTATGTTGGCCTAGGTTTTTAACTGATTACGGTAACCCAAAAGGANATTTATGTGAAAACAGAATTTTAAAATTATGCTATGTTGGCCTAGGTTTTTAACTGATTACGGTAACCCAAAAGGAGGGAAATATTTTTTACCCGATAGCCAAGAAGTAGGGTACTGTTTTTGGAGTGTATTAATTTTAAGGTATGCTTAGCAAAACTTATTATACAAAAATAAAAAACAAGCAATAATTTCTTTATTTTATGCAATTTGTTTAAATATCAATTACATTTTGTTGTGTGATTTTAACAATTCCTTGAAGTAACCCATGGTATCTTCGATCTCGTTTCAATGTGAATTATCTCATTCCTGTATGTAGGTTAATTTCCATTACTTATTTGTACATTTCTAAAACAGTAAAATTGTAATTTTGATTTGTTTATATATAAATTATGTACTCTGGAAAAAAAATTTGCTAGAAAAAAGTAATTACTGATAATGTATGAAAAAGTTAAACACTGTGTTGTACAAATATAAAATAATTTTTTTTATGCCTAACATATTTAACATTGTCAAAAATTGTAGACTGCATTAATGCTTTGTTCAAGACAGTAATAAAATTATCAATCAAAATAAAATTCAGGCATCAGTAAAAAAATTATTTATGTACAAGGACCAAAAAAAATGATTGTAGCACAAAATAGTTTTTATTTAATCATGTTCCCCTGTTGCCTTATAATTGTTCTACCAGCCGCAAATACACGCACCTTTTTATGGTCTTAACATTAATAAATCTTAAAAACAAATAACAAATTTCTTATTTCTTATAGTCTTTGTGTTGCTACTGTATTATTTAGGGAGTGTTTCAATAAATTATTGCACAATTAAGAACTAAATTAAAAATATGATATGCATATGGTTTATGGTTATGGATATAATTTTAATATCATTAGTGTATAAATTCAGGTTTCATTTAGAAGATTTATAATCAAACAGCTGCTGCCAGTAAAAGTGTTGATCAATGTGCAATTTATCAGCAGGTAATAATTGAAATTAATTAATTATTTAATTGAGTGATTAATTTGTGTAGTAGTTTGTGTTGCAAAACTTACGGCAGGTACAGGGATTTTGGTCAGAGTACAGTGTTTACATATAAGCGGTGTTAACTTTACAAACCATGCTTATCTCTTTCATTGCTTGAAAATTTACTTAAAAAACTTNGTTTACATATAAGCGGTGTTAACTTTACAAACCATGCTTATCTCTTTCATTGCTTGAAAATTTACTTAAAAAACTTTATTGTAATTCAGTCGTTAATTTTAATTTTTCTTCCCCTTCCTCCACTTACAATTTCTAGGACTTATGAAGATTATTATTATTTTTCAGTGCCTTATTAGATTGTCATGAAGAGGTACTAGTTAGTTTATTAACACTTCCATCCACAGAAAATAATGTATATTATCACACAACTGTTGGTGCAAGTAAATACATCATAATATCTTTATCCTGCGGTACAGAGAAATGTGTTGTGGAAATTGTTCCAAGTCTAGTTTCGTTATTTACAGTATTCCCGTCTTAATGAAAATTTCAGCTGTAAATGTTGAGTAAATGTTTAAGTGGGTTTGCACAGATGGTGTTTTCTGCTGAATAGTGACAGTTGTAATGAATGAAGAATTGTGCTACTACAAACAATATTTATAGGTATTAATAAAAACCTAAATACCTGTTTGTAGCTACTTTCTAGTTAGAAGAAATACCATAAAAATGTCTTTGTTCGTTACCAGAGAAGCATGTAAAAAATGTATCAAAGACTTTCGAAAACAATCCTGTGTCCTTAAATATTATTACTATTTTGGCTGATACTTGTAATTCATAGTGTTGTCAGTAATTTTGTCTCGTTTTTTGAGGTTGCCCCTATTGGCCTTGGGTAGAATGAGATTTATGTCACAGTGGATCCCTGTATCAAAATAATTGGACCAAATATGGTAGCTCAGTACGTACTTATAATTGTGGTAGTACATATTTACTACTTAACAGTAATTCTTAAAATAATAATATAAAAAAATACCAATTATAATGTAAGATAATTGTTGCTTAGTACAGTAGAGGGCAATTTATTGATAAATAGGCATTTTATCCCTAGCACACTTAATAGCAGAAATGTTGTAAACTTAATCTTTGTTACCCATACTGTTTTTTTTTNAGGCATTTTATCCCTAGCACACTTAATAGCAGAAATGTTGTAAACTTAATCTTTGTTACCCATACTGTTTTTTTTTCTTCCTAAAACACTAGGAACACTTTATATTGGTCTGAAACTTCTAAAGCAAGTCTTACCACTAAGATTTACATGGGAATTGTGTGCGGTGAAATTAATTAGGTATCCTCAGTTTGTTGTAACATCAGCCGATCACCTTAACCCCAAACTTTTCTTTGTTAAATGCTATTGTACCAATTGTGATATGTTTTACATAAACATTCACCTTCAGGTACTGAACAAATAAGTGCCAAGCTAAGCAGTTTATTCCTGTAGTTGTGATAAATAACATGCATATGTGTCTATTAATGTACAAAAAGAAAGTCTATTTTTGTCACTACGTCTTGAGGAACACTATCAGATTTTTTGTATACACTTGAAAAATCTTCCAATAGTAATACGTATGTGTTTGTATGGAGTATGTTAATTGCATGCGTATGAATTAGGTATTGCTGTACAGTGATATATTTACTAGACAGTGCATTTCCAGTTCTAATCGTTCATGTTTGTGCATATTTGTACTTTCTGAATATTGTTACTGATCTAGATACCACTTGTCTTTCGTTTACTTGTGCCCTGGTCTGCAGTGATAGTGACTAGAATAAGTAATGCAGCAAAACTTTGTAAAACTAATATTTACTTTTATAGTTTCAGCACAAATAGTATTCTTTTACTGTCTAAACTTTCCTGCACTTACAGCACTTTTTGAAATTATACTTCAAGAAGACTGTAAGGCTTTATTGTTTTTAGTAAGCTACATAAAACTAAGTCATTTCTACAATTTAAATACTACTTAATATCTTTTCTATGATAATCATGTTGCTGTTTACATGTAATTTGTTTTCACTATGAAATACAACCTTCTTAAAATATTTAAGTCCATATTTTATTACCGTTGTTGCAGTAGATACCATATTTTCATAGAGAAATACATATAGAAACGAATTGTTCTTCCTGTAAAACCTTTTTAGTGAATTTAAGTAACCTCAATCACCTGAACCAACTTGGGAGAAATTACGAAAAATGTAGCTTGGCTATTATATTTATAAAATGAAAAAGAAGACTCCAGCACAAGTAGCAAGAGGATGGTACTGGAAGTTTCGTACCCCTATATAGTCGGAGATTGCGTTTTTTCAAGCAGACACACGATCCAGACATTTCACTGGCTGGATTAGCTTCCTCAGGTGGTGAGTTCAGCAGGAGGTGTATTACCAGTGAACTCTGTAGCCAGAAAGCAAATTAGTTTGTATACAGGTGGTTCACTTGTTACCAACACACCACCTGCTGAACTGCTCTCTCTCTCTCATCACTAGCCGCCAGAGCAAGCAAAAAGATGTGCATCTGAACAAAAGTGTTTTTCCGACCCTACGTGAGTATGTTTATCCGCAAGTTCCAACCTGCGAGTACTTGCGTCGAACCAACTTGTTTATTAGTTAAAATATTTAATTTATAAATTAGATGGTAACTGGTGTGTTTTATCTCGTAATCGTCCTTTATGTAATAGTCGCACCATAAATTTTTTAATGCTGAAAAGAGTTTTAGACTTTCCCCGGCCACACCAGATTATGTTGGAACACGCCCTACGCCAGACCTCATCCTTAACAAATTCCACGGGAGGGTGCTCTCCGTCAGCCACCCCTTCCACAAAGTGGGGAGGGGATGAATCCAAGTGTTATATGCCGAGACGAGTTGCAGCCGAAGGTAGCGGAGAACGACTTGAGTGTTTCTCNACGCGAGTATGTTTATCCGCAAGTTCCAACCTGCGAGTACTTGCGTCGAACCAACTTGTTTATTAGTTAAAATATTGAATTTATAAATTAGATGGTAACTGGTGTGTTTTATCTCGTAATCGTCCTTTATGTAATAGTCGCACCATAAATTTNTTGCCAGGCTGCCACTTCCCCTTTTGCAAGGCATGTGTAAAGGAAGGAAGCAGAGAGCTACAGCTGAGCATGCTCGGCCACCGAACACGGCCAAAGGAGGATGCAAGGACGCCATACCAGTTGCTGGACAACCGTCCCCCCTTCTTGACAGGCATGCGATCGGAGGAAGCGAGGTCGCACCTGACCGCCCAGACTTCAAAGCATCAGCTGAACTGGAGGAGGGGAGAGCACGGCACTTAACACATTTCACACTCAGTTATTGGATATTTGCATGAACAAACAGTCTGAAAACCTACGCTATTTACGAAGGAAAGGAATGTCAAATGCTGACCGGGAACAGAATTAACATTAAACTGAAAAAAAAAAAAAGGTGCTGTAATGTTTTGTTTTCAAATATCTCTGGTCGGCATAATGACTGCACCACTTTCCGATGAAAATTTTAGTATCAAATGAGCAATGATTATGTGATAAAATACAGTAACTGTACTTGTTAAAAATTGCTGGAGATTTTCCATGCATTTGCAGTAATTCTCACAGATACATATAGCAGCTATTGCCTTGTTTCTCCTGTCTGTTTCTTACTCCTACTTTAAATTTTATTCATTACAGGATTGCCGTAGGGTTCTTTTCATACTTGGGAATAGCATGCCATATTTTGCAGTTGTGTATGTATCTTTCGAGGCTGGGGTAGTGATGTACAAAAATTAGGCAAACTGTACTGTCATGAACATCATTCAAAGTAGGGATTCGCTATGTGTGCAGCGCATGCCCTGTTTAAACCCTAAGTTTTTGAAAAGCGCATACTTCAATCTCATGTGAACACTGAATCTTACCGAAATTTTAAACAGTGGGTGGGGAATAACAGTAGTGCATTCTGCTCTTTTATTGGCCACGGTTTTCTAGACATGCTGATCTTTACCTAATTAATTGATTTCTTGGATTGATGTAGATTGAAACATGATGCGCATAGTAGAAAATCAGATGAAAAAAANTTACCTAATTAATTGATTTCTTGGATTGATGTAGATTGAAACATGATGCGCATAGTAGAAAATCAGATGAAAAAAATTGGTTTATGACTTTATTTTCAGCCTTTTTCACTTTCAATTATGAATCAAAGTTTCCTGATAATATTTTNAAAAAAATTGGTTTATGACTTTATTTTCAGCCTTTTTCACTTTCAATTATGAATCAAAGTTTCCTGATAATATTTTAACATAAATACTTTGATTATGTTGCTCTGAATAATTAACTTCTTTTGCTTTACACTTTGAGATCTCAACCAAGGAAATGTACAAGCTAGTTACATAAGTGAACAAGCATGATCCCATTACTGGGNTTTACACTTTGAGATCTCAACCAAGGAAATGTACAAGCTAGTTACATAAGTGAACAAGCATGATCCCATTACTGGGAAGTCAAGTATACGAATTGTACAACATTGATATTTCTACATTATATAGCTTCTGTGGAATATTTTCTGTCGTCAGTTGTAGTAAGGGCTACTCCCCGTCGCGAAACAAGTTCTTCTGTCTTGAGCAAACAAACAAATGCCCCTTTAACGACATCAAGAAACTTTTGCATTAACAGGGGAAAAAAAATTAAACAAATGTACAAGTGATGTTCATGTGTAAGTAAATCCCACACCTCATAGTATTTTGCAAACAGTAAATTTTGTTATTGTAAATGCCCACTTGATCGAGACCCAAAAAAATTTGGATGAAATTAAAAATTCTCTGATTTTCATTGAGTTGCGTAAAGAAATAAATATTTTATTTTAACTTGTCAAACTGTACTATGCTGTGATTTCGCAGTAAATGTGCTGTACTTAAACGATAATATAGTACATCTACCGAATTTTTTCAGGAGATTCCATGTTAACCATATAAAATTCTAGCTTCTTAAACAGAGATTCTTTTCAGAAATATTTTAATTTTTTTGCAGTAGTTTTTGTAATGAAATTAAAAATATGTGACNAGCTTCTTAAACAGAGATTCTTTTCAGAAATATTTTAATTTTTTTGCAGTAGTTTTTGTAATGAAATTAAAAATATGTGACAGTTATTTTCTGATGTATTAATAGATGAATGTGTGCATAATAACTTCACTGATATTTACTCACCAATTCTTATTCTTTCATTTTAATTTATGGTTTATAGAAAAAAAAAAGAGAATGACCGTACCCTTTTTAGTTATGTCCATTTTTTTTTCCCCACCTTATCTCCAAATAATCACATCAGCAAACATACCTGAAAAATTATTTTTACACAAAGAAATTCTTACACTACCTGAAAGCAGTGCTATTTCATACAAAGACAGTCTTAGTCAGTAGGTATACAGTGGAGTCTCCATTATCAGTCAGTCTCGGGACCGTCACCGTGACGGTTGAGAGAATAGACGGATAATAGAAATTCCCCCTCCCCTCTCCTACCCTTTACCAAAGACATGACAGATACTAGCGATAATAATGTGTACAATATTTAGCACTATATTTTAAACAGGTAGCAGTCAATATAAGTTTGTACAGCACAGTATGTATTTGGTATTAAATATTGTAGACTTCTGTTTATTATGTTGATAAAATAATAGAATACAGCACTATTGTGTATGTTCAGTAGTATAATCCTACCTAAAAAAAGTCTGTCATTTTCCTTTGTTGTAATACTCCACGGGCTTTTGTTGCTGCCGTGTTGCGTATCTTACGTAGGAGTAATATCTGTGTAGCGTCTGCCTCTTCTTGTTGCTCGTACCATTCAATGCACTTGGAAAACATGTTTTCAGCGTCACTGTGGCTAATTATTTTGGGGCAATCCTTGAGTGTATCATCCTCTTCTTCTTCGCTTAAACATTCTACCTCCTGTGTTGCACTTAATACAAGTTCCTCATCATTTAATATTTCAAAGCCTCCGTCAAATCTGTCAGTTCCCAGCCATTCACTTAATTCACCTATTGATATGTTTTCTCCACCTGGAATCCCTTGACACAGAAGTAAAATTTACTCATAATTTCCAGATTCGTTTATCCTTTTTTAATGTTTCTTCTGGTATATCTTGCCAGGCTTCAGCGACATTAAAAATTGCGTCTTTAATAGTGAATGACCTCCAAAACTGCGTTACAATTATTTATTCATTCCCAACCCAAACAACTTTTTGAATAAAGCATTTTCGATAACATCGCTTCATGCTTTCAATAATACCCTGATCCATGGGCTGAATTAGTGGGGTAGTGTTAGCAGGCAAAAAGTGGCACGTAATTTTTCCATCATCACTTTGTAAGTCATGAGAAGGATGAGTTGGTGCATTGTCCATTAATAACATGGCTTCCTCAGGCAACCCGATTGATTTTAAATGTGATTTTACATTTGGTACAAACACACGGTGGAACCACTCATTAAATATATCCTGGCTCNGAGTCTCCATTATCAGTCAGTCTCGGGACCGTCACCGTGACGGTTGAGAGAATAGACGGATAATAGAAATTCCCCCCTCCCCTCTCCTACCCTTTACCAAAGACATGACGGATACTAGCGATAATAATGTGTACAATATTTAGCACTATATTTTAAACAGGTAGCAGTCAATATAAGTTTGTACAGCACAGTATGTATTTGGTATTAAATATTGTAGACTTCTGTTTATTATGTTGATAAAATAATAAAATTGAATACAGCACTATTGTGTATGTTCAGTAGTATAATCCTACCTAAAAAAAGTCTGTCATTTTCCTTTGTTGTAATACTCCACTGGCTTTTGTTGCTGCCGTGTTGAGTATCTTACGTAGGAGTAATATCTGTGTAGCGTCTGCCTCTTCTTGTTGCTCGTACCATTCAATGCACTTGGAAAACATGTTTTCAGTGTCACTGTGGCTAATTATTTTGGGGCAATCCTTGAGTGTATCTCCTCTTCTTCTTCGCTTAAGCATTC
Organism: Clitarchus hookeri; assembly: GCA_002778355.1. Lineage (NCBI taxonomy): Eukaryota > Metazoa > Arthropoda > Insecta > Phasmatodea > Phasmatidae > Clitarchus > Clitarchus hookeri. The sequence continues at coordinate 431,920 of NQII01001386.1, read as the reverse complement.
TACCTCCTGTGTTGCACTTAATACAAGTTCCTCATCATTTAATATTTCAAAGCCTCCGTCAAATCTCTTAGTTCCCAGCCATTCACTTAATTCACCTATTGATATGTTTTCTCCACCTGGAATCCCTTGACACAGAAGTAAAATTTACTCATAATTTCCAGATTCGTTTATCCTTTTTTAATGTTTCTTCTGGTATATCTTGCCAGGCTTCAGCGACATTAAAAATTGTGTCTTTAATAGTGAATGACCTCCAAAACTGCGTTAGAATTATTTATTCATTCCCAACCCAAACAACTTTTTGAATAAAGCATTTTCGATAACATCGCTTCATGCTTTCAATAATACCCTGATCCATGGGCTGAATTAGTGGGGTAGTGTTAGCAGGCAAAAAGTGGCACGTCATTTTTCCATCATCACTTTGTAAGTCATGAGAAGGATGAGTTGGTGCATTGTCCATTAATAACATGGCTTCCTCAGGCAATCCGATTGATTTTAAATGTGATTTTACATTTGGTACAAACACACGGTGGAACCACTCATTAAATATATCCTGGCTCATCCAGGCACTTTTTTGTGCATAATATTTGGCAGGTAAGACATTTAAATTCATATTTTTGAAAGATAGGCTTTTTAGATTTCCCAATGATTAGTAAAGGAAACATATGTCTACCATTTGCATTTACACACACCATAACAGTTATGCGGTCATTTTGCATTTTAAAACCCGGTGCAGATTTTTCCGATAAGGAAAGTGCTTTCCAATTTAAGCCAATTTCGTCACAGTTGTAAACCTGCTCTCTGACCAAATTTCTATCTTTTATTTCTTTTATTAGTTTTTCCCAACATTCTACAATGACTGTACTATCAGCGCTTAGTTTTTCACCCGATATGTCCAACTGCCTTATGCCATGTCGACCCTTGAATTTATCCAGCCAACCTATACTAGCCTTAAATGAAGGATCCCCATCAAGCTTCTTGTTATTCTCGATAGCTTTAGCCATTATTATGGGCCCAGAAACTAGTATCCCTTGACTGCGGGCTTGAATGAACCACTAATACATTATTGTATCCAGTTGGTCCAGTTTTGCTGGCTTCATCATTTTTCTTAGTTTGACATTTCTGTCTGTGGTTTGCATTTTTGAAACCTGACTTTCGATTTTATCTGCATCTTTCTTAATATCATTGACTGTCGTCCGCCCGATTCCATATAGCGGAGCGATACTCGTCGCGCTTTCTCCTTTACGCAGTCGTTTTATAATTTCAAGTTTTTGAGAAAGTCCCAATACAACACGTTTCCGTTTCTCAAAAATTTTAAAACGCACTACTCTTTGACAAAAAGCTGAGGACAATGACTTGCTGACTAAGTGACTACCGCTACTGAACTGACTGTAGGAAAGGGAGGGCTGATGAGTGTCTAGGAATTCCGGTAGGGTGGTTAGGAAGACGGAACGATTCTACGAAGTACATATGTAGGTTGTGCATAAACAACAAACGTGAGTCATTCGCATTCTGCACCACACAGAATGTATTTTTACTGGGTATATGTATTACAGTACAGTATACGTATTGTTCAACTCAATAATGTGCTTAATTTGATCTAATATGAAGCGAGAAAAAAGTTATTTCTTTTTTAGTTTATTAAGTTTGTTTTCTGTATCCAATTTTATTATTCTGCTTGTGTCAGTTTACTGACGGTTAAAAGGGTGACGGTTAACCGATACTCCACTGTACTTCATTTCATATAAGTTGGCCAGATTCTGACAGTCGGTGAGTGGCAACTCGACGTAAATAAAACAAACAAAGTGCCATTTACAAAATCCTGTATCAGCTGATGCACGAACGAACAAAAGTTAATATTACATTGGCTATTCTGAGTGCACTGCCGATGCACATTAGACAAGCAGAATATACGCGATAAGAAAGAGTTCCTAGATTAATTAATACATTTTATTTTACGTGCTCATAAAACAGCAGTTTTTAGTGTTAAAAAAAAAACTTCATGCTAAAGTAGAAATGTATAGGTGTTCAAAATGAAAGGTACATTAAAACAATCCGTATCCAAACAATACTCAATTTCAAAAACTTTTTTTACGTCTTAAACGCCCCTCTCCAACCCTGCTTTCATTACATGCTTGATATCAATTCCAAAAGCATACAGAAATATTGCATAATATTGTTGAACTATTTTTTCTAATAATTTGACTAAATATATTTCAAATTCGTGTTGTTCCGAGCCAGTAATAGAACAACAATCAACTTAAAAAAGACGCGACCTATTGAGCAAAATTAGCAGCTCTGACCTCGCCCTGAAATGTTGTGTGCGCCATCTATCGGATTTTTTATGAAGCATTACCAGCCTGAAAAGAATAGGAGTGCGTATGCAATATATAATACATTTACTAACAGATACCAATAGTTTTNAAGCATTACCAGCCTGAAAAGAATAGGAGTGCGTATGCAATATATAATACATTTACTAACAGATACCAATAGTTTTGTTTTTCGCGAGCTCTGCATAATTTTTAAAGTAACATATATTTCGTGTATAGTGATCTTGAGTACCAGTAATTTCTATTCGGCAGGTAATCGTTCGTCTACGTAAATTATACGCCATATTGTTCTCNTCTGCATAATTTTTAAAGTAACATATATTTCGTGTATAGTGATCTTGAGTACCAGTAATTTCTATTCGGCAGGTAATCGTTCGTCTACGTAAATTATACGCCATATTGTTCTCCGAAAACCTATTACCTTGTTTCCAAAGAAATTTTGAGACATGCGTGAATAGTTTTTAAGCAATTGTAACTTTATTCCACGTCACATATTTCCAACTCTAATATATTAGCTATAATGTCCAACGTGTCATAATAGTAACAACTACCGTTTCGCAAATGTTATCCCAAATTCACTGTCTCGGACAAATTTAAAAAAAGTTAGCAAATATTAAATTTTTTGCAAGATTTTATATTTTTACTTTTATAACCTACTAATTTTTTTAGACAGGTGTCAATCTAAAATATTTTAAAATTTGTTTAGCATCACATTTTTTTGTAGTTACTAAATTTTAAATTAATTATTTATATTTTTGCCCTTTAAGATAACAATTCACTGATTAATGATTTATGTACACATCACTATTACTACAATCGCAGCCACGTATTTCTGAGTTGCAAGTTTGCCTAAAACGTCCCACAAACAGTACATTGACAAGGGGATCGGCTGATAATAACAGCATGAAAATAAACCACATCGTTGCCATGTGGCCAATCAGCTGATGGCGGAAGGATACGTAGTCAGATGAAAACAGTGGTGCTACTTTCGCAGACCTGTCAGAATCTGGCCAACTTACATGGTACATTGTTTATCCTCCACCAGCAGAAGTCTTAAAGGACTGATCGACCAGTAAAGGGAATCATGGCGGGGCACCCTATCTCTCCACTCCTTTGTTCTCCTCTAGCAGTGTCATACCTGCCAACCTTAGCACTTCACAAACCATGAGGTAATTGTTTAGCTTCTAAGGACGACCTCCATTATATCCTCAACAAGAAGTGAAGCACAATTGCTACTGCCACTAGCGCACAAAGCCACTAGTGATGATTAACTAAAACAATGGACACCGGATTCAAAAGGCAATACGTACTCAGAATATTTCACACTGCTAAAACACAATTGTGACAAACCAATATTTCTATCATACTTTTAAAGACTTCTGAGGACCATTTGAACAGCTTGCCATATGCATAGTTGTTGGCTTTTGCGTTTACAATCATTAAATAACTCCACTCAATCAAAATTTTGAAGAAAAATTGGATGGGACATGAAATGTAAACAATCTGCCATGGTTTTTTGCCCAATTTATTAATTTCACTATACTTAACACCATAGCACAAAAAATTTAATGAAACGTCAAATTAAATTTTTATCAGAGTTAGAAAAAAAGTGTGAGGAAAACAACACACGTTGTGAGGGTGTGAGATTGACCCAAGAATCACAATAGACTTGTGCCTAAATCATGAGGATTGGCAGAGCCATGTAGTGTGTGTAAGGGCCGGTGGGATGTTCTGATATTAAGTAACACAGCTTTCATTTTCCTACTGGTGTAGTGGTCAAACTACTTGCATCCCATCAAGACAAAGTGGGTTCAAATTCCAGCAGGGTCACCCAGATTTTTGCATGTGGAAAACATGTTCATGTTGCCATTGACCAGCAGGTTTTCTCGGGGTATTTCCATTTCCCCTGCCCTTGCACTCTACNAGAAAACATGTTCATGTTGCCATTGACCAGCAGGTTTTCTCGGGGTATTTCCATTTCCCCTGCCCTTGCACTCTACTGCTGCTGCATCTTCACCTCATTTCACCCTCACCGGCACTCAAGACTATGATGGTAAATGATGACCATAACCTCTCAACTCTGAACATAACTTGCTTTGAGTTGAAGTTCAGAGCTTTGTGAACCAGTTGGAGGAAGCAAGCNGGACATGAAATGTAAACAATCTGCCATGGTTTTTTGCCCAATTTATTAATTTCACTATACTTAACACCATAGCACACAAAATTTAATAAAACGTCAAATTAAATTTTTATCAGAGTTAGAAAAAAAGTGTGAGGAAAACAACACACGTTGTGAGGGTGTGAGATTGACCCAAGAATCACAATAGACTTGTACCTAAATCATGAGGATTGGCAGAGCCATGTAGTGTGTGTAAGGGCCGGTGGGATGTTCTGATATTGAGTAACACAGCTTTCATCTTCCTACTGGTGTAGTGGTCAAACTACTTGCATCCCATCAAGACAAAGTGGGTTCAAATTCCAGCAGGGTCACCCAGATTTTTACATGTAGAAAACATGTTCATGTTGCCATTGACCAGCAGGTTTTCTCGGGGTATTTCCATTTCCCCTGCCCTTGCACTCTACTGCTGCTGCATCTTCACCTCATTTCACCCTCACCGGCACTCAAGACTATGATGGTAAATGATGACCATAACCTCTCAACTCTGAACATAACTTGCTTTGAGTTGAAGTTCAGAGCTTTGTGAACCAGTTGGAGGAAGCAAGCAGTCTCTACACTGATGGACCCAAATGTAAAGATAAATTTATTTTCATAATGCTGAGAAAGGTAGTTTGATGTACGCAGTGTCAAGAACAAGACCGGATATTTGTTGGGCAGTAACTTCCCTTAGTCAATATCAAGATTGAGCCAGTGCAGAGTTATGGATGTCGCTACATCAAGGGGACGATAAACTTGAGGTTAGCATNTACCCTTGGTCAATATCAAGATTGAGCCAGTGCAGAGTTATGGATGTCGCTACATCAAGGGGACGATAAACTTGAGCTTAGCATGCAGTATGGGGCAGTGTCAGTTGCAAGGTTTCGTAGATGCAAACTGGGCTGGGGATCTCGAAGATAGAAAGTCAACATTCTGATGTTGATATTTGTTCCACTTGGGAAAATCAACCGTGGTGTGGTCATCGAAGAAGCAGACTTCTGTGGCCTTATCATCGACAGAAGCAGAATACATTGCTTTTAGAGCTGCAGTAACTGAAGGTTGCCCCGCTTAAAAAGCTGATTCAAGAGTTTAATTTATCTCAGCAGTGTGAAGAGCCGATAACAATTTTTGAAGATAACCAGTCTGTCATCAAAGTTGCAACAAACGTTGAAAACAAGCAACTAAAACATGTTGATGTTCGCCATCACTTTGTTAAAGAAAAAGTCACCAATGTGACTGTAGACTTGTGTTGTGTGTCAAGTGAAGATCAAATAGCAGATATTTTCACAAAGGCTCTTTGTAAACCCATTTGTGAAAGGCTTCGGAAACTTACGAGACTAGAGTGATTGATAACAGTGGAACCCTGTTATAACATCCCCTCTTATTAAGTTTTCCATTATATAAGGCCGACATTTCTTGAGGCCCTTGAGAGATGTTATAACGGGATTCCACTGTACAATGTACTTGATTTGATTTGTTGATTTAATTGAGGGAGGGTGTTGAGAAAAATTAAAATAACAAAAGGAACTGTCACTTAATCTTATTACACGTTAATGCTGCTAAATATGTCATGGGATAGCATGTATACTTGTTTTTATGTGTATTCCTTAAGTTGGTAAAACCTTGTATTCCGTTTCGTTTACTCATGATAGTGTTGAGCATCGTGGTGGTGTGTGCAAACAGGGATGCTGATATGTGTACCTAGTTATTAATTTTAAAAGGNCGTGATAGTGTTGAGCATCGTGGTGGTGTGTGCAAACAGGGATGCTGATATGTGTACCTAGTTATTAATTTTAAAAGGTTCTAGTGATGTTTCATCTAATCCAATTACATTAAATGGCTTGAGATGAGGTTTAGTTTCTTTTTTACAACACTTGAACATAATTTAATTTTACAGGTGTTAAAACAAATCTTACATTAAGAATATGTAGTCTTTAGTTAGTATATGGAATTTGCCAAGATGTATTGNCATGGGATAGCATGTATACTTGTTTTTATGTGTATTCCTTAAGTTGGTAAAACCTTGTATTCCGTTTCGTTTACTCATGATAGTGTTGAGCATCGTGGTGGTGTGTGCAAACAGGGATGCTGATATGTGTACCTAGTTATTAATTTTAAAAGGTTCTAGTGATGTTTCATCTAATCCAATTACATTAAATGGCTTGAGATGAGGTTTAGTTTCTTTTTTACAACACTTTAACATAATTTAATTTCACAGGTGTTAAAACAAATCTTACATTAAGAATATGTAGTCTTTAGTTAGTATATGGAATTTGCCAAGATGTATTGCATGTGTCAAACAATTTTTAGCAGGTAACTGAATAGTACGTTGCGGAGTTATTACAGCAAGTAGTGTAGTTTATATCCAAAAGTTTCATACAAATGCAAGGTACACTGAGGAGCCAAAAAAACTGGTATAGGCGTGCGTATGCAAATAACAGAGGTATGGAACCAATCTGAGTAACGCGATGCGGTCGAAAGCTAGATCGGTTACTGCTGCTACAATGACAGGTTATCAAGATTTAAGTGAGTTTGAACGTGGTGTTATAGTCGGCGCACGAGATATGGGACATAGCATCTCCGAGGTAGCGATAGCATTTGGATGTTCGCGTACGACCATTTCACGAGTGTACCGTGAATATCAGGAATCCAGTACATCATCACATCTTTGACGTCGCTGCGGCCGGAAAAAGATCGTGAAAGAACGGGACAAAAGACGACGGACGAGAATCATTAAACGTGACAGACGTGCAACCCTTTCTCAAATTGGCGCAGATTGGATTTGTGGACTGCTCTGCAGGATTCATGGTGTGAATTGCCTCCTGCATATCTTCAGACATTAGTCGAGTTCATGCCACGTCGTCTTGTGGCACTTCTGCATGCTCGGGGGCGGGGGGGGCTACACGATTTTAGGCTGGTGTACCAGTTTTTTTTTGGCTCTTCAGTGTACTTTCAGTTTTAAATAATTATCTGTAATTATTTATAGAATGAGTCATAATTATAACCCAGTAGTTTTCACTTAAAATATTCTACTCACATACTAACTGTTCTTGATATATTATGCCAACCTCTCATACTTTACAGGAGGGACTATAATAAAGGTTTTAAGCAATCAGTCTGTCACTGCCACTTTGAAGATAGCCAAACTAAGAAGCAAAGCACATGGATTTAGGCCACATGTATCATGACTTGTGTTTGACAATCGTATTGCTACATAGTACTGTAAAATGAAAACTAATTTTGGATAGACTTAACTTTACATAGCAAATGACTTGCAAGTGGCATTTCTCCATACCATTTGGGAATTTCACAACGTTGGTGTCATAGACTGACAGGCTTACTGGCATATCACTAGCTTCTTTGGGGTTGAATAATCCTCGTAGCTGCTAGAGTTTCGTACTAGAAATCCTTTAAAATGACACCAAATCACATATCTGAATTGCTTTTANCTTCAGTGTACTTTCAGTTTTAAATAATTATCTGTAATTATTTATAGAATGAGTCATAATTATAACCCAGTAGTTTCCACTTAAAATATTCTACTCACATACTAACTGTTCTTGATATATTATGCCAACCTTTCATACTTTACAGGAGGGACTATAATAGATGTTTTAAGCAATCAGTCTGTCACTGCCACTTTGAAGATAGCCAAACTAAGAAGCAAAGCACATGGATTTAGGCCACATGTATCATGACTTGTGTTTGACAATCGTATTGCTACATAGTACTGTAAAATTAAAACTAATTTTGGATAAACTTAACTTCACATAGCAAATGACTTGCAAGTGGCATTTCTCCATACCATTTGGGAATTTCACAATGTTGGTGTCATAGACTGATAGGCTTACTGGCATATCACTAGCTTCTTTGGGGTTGAATCATCCTCGTAGCTGCTAGAGTTTCGTACTAGAAATCCTTTAAAATGACACCAAATCACATATCTGAATTGCTTTTANCATCCTCGTAGCTGCTAGAGTTTCGTACTAGAAATCCTTTAAAATGACACCAAATCACATATCTGAATTGCTTTTACAGTCACTCTAGTGCATTGTCGTTTTTCATATGCCAAAATTTTTGTTGTGTTTTGTAAATCTGGGTGCTTTTCGTTATGATTGTAAGTCATTTCCATAACATGTTGTGCATTAGTTATAAAAAATTTTCTAGTCCATTAATTTATGAAGGTTGGACACGGTATGTCATGAACAATCGCACCGTACCTTTAATGTCGTGTTGATGGACTGGGCCCAAGTGTGTGCTGCGTCGTCCCCTAGTGAAGCAATTTCCAGTATGTGCAAGCGAGACTTGATGTTGCGAGTGTAAGTGAATGCAATCTAGCATGTAATTGCCGTTGGTGCATGTTGTGTCGTTGCAGGAGATGACCCCAAGACCTGCATGTCTTCTGTAAGAGATCTCATGCTACTCATTGGGAAATGTAGTCGGCCTGCTTTGCCTGCCCTTGTCTGACCTGACTTGCTATACCCACACCTGCATGCCTCGAAGGTAAACGACATGTCACCTTCTGACAAGATATTCTCCAGCAATCTCTTCTGTAACAGTACCTCTTTCTCACTACAGTTGTTGTAACATCTTATAAGTAACTGTTAAGGGGCTGCACATTGCATTCCACGACAGAGATTTAGCTGTCGTAGTCTTTGAGCAATTGAAATTTTTTCAGACACCCCAACATAATAATTAATCAAGACATACATAATCATTCCAAAAATAATTCTTTAATTGTGGTTTTTAATTTTTAAAACATTCCAATGAAACTTTTTATAAATAATATTATTGTTCANAAAATAATTCTTTAATTGTGGTTTTTAATTTTTAAAACATTCCAATGAAACTTTTTATAAATAATATTATTGTTCAGTGTTGTCATTTTTACAGTATTAAGTATATAATTCTTTATAAATATTTTGAATTTTTTTTCCTGTGTATTTTTTAATTTTGTTGTAAATTAAATTTGCTTGGCTGCTGTTAATATTTCAAGCATTAAAATATGCATTGTTAACCATTGGAACTAAAATACAATACACAGCTGAAACTCTGTGATGTGCATTGGCCCCTTTTTCACAGATAGTTGTAAAAAATTTAGTTAATTTTTCATTATATTTGAGAGTATAAGTAAAACGCCCATTAAATACACTTTTTAGTACACATTTGAAGCATGTGATAAAATGTTGCGATTCCTAACATAGTTTAGTTGAATGCAGTACTTAAATATGTGTTATACTTAGTCATTCACTAGTTGTTTCTACAACTAAGCTGTAATTATTTGTAAGAATGTAGGCATCATAGTTTTGATCTGTGATGAATTTTAATACAGATGTTAAGCAATTTCAGGTACCAAGCACAACAAATATGCTTCAGGTGGGGTTTACATGAAGTTCGTTTATTCACACTGCTGCATGAAAAGAACTATGAAGTTCAGTTGTCGCAAATTATTGAGATGCAATGTTTAAGCTGCTGTCGTCTTCAGAGTTAGGCATTCTTGCAGTTGGGTCCTAGATATATATATGTAGCTGATAATGTAGTTCTTTCACATAGTTAAAGGTAGTTTTAAACTGAAGCAGCTCTCACATGTTAGCAAAACAAAACACCTTATACGGCTGAGCGTATAGTTGCAACTTATTTCCCAATTTTTTTTAACGTGCAGTAGTAAAAATATTGTTTGCCCAAGGGAGCCTGCCTTTATTTCTATAACCTGTCTTGTCTTGTGTACTTACATTTGAGAATTGTTTTGGAAAATAAGTCTCGTCTAAACGTAACACTTTATTACTTATTTTTGCGTGTTCAATTTTTGCTGTAAAATGTTATTACTGTTATTCATTACAAGTGGAGCATTAAAACATTTATATTCCATGTGCATATTGATAATATAGCTAATCTCTTCTTGGTGCTGCAAACTAAAAAGGACACACAAATAGAGGACAAAATTATTACCTTCTGGATATGTAATAGCCTTGTGATACCAAAGAAAATAATGGTTGTGTTGGTAAAGAGAATTAAACTAGTAATAATGTGCTGGAAATGTAAACTTGGTGAAGATTCTCCTGCAGATTTGGTAAGTCTATGTAATTTACTCAGCAAGGCACTCGCACTGCAAAATGTACTCACAAATGCTTGCAAGAGTTTGAAAAATTGTAGTTATAACAAATGTGTACTTTTGTAACTGAGAAACCACTTCCAGATAGCCATAAAAAAAAAATCATAGAACCAAGATTTTTTTTATAGAATTCCAATTTACAGGTGATTATTATATCGGTGAAGTTCACCAACATTGTCATCTTAAGATTTTTTTTTTAAACTACTATGTTTATACAGAATGTAATGTATATTTTTGTTAAGCTTACAATTAATTATCAAAGTCATGTGCGGATGTAAATTTATCTCGGGCTTCTTCATAGAAATTGCATTAAGTGCTAGCAATTGTTGCATTACATGCCATCTGCAAGTGTGATCCAAGCAAAGAATAATTGTGTCTACTCTCACATAATATGAGCTGAGGTACAAAAACTGCATTTCACACCAGCTAATTCACAATGTTATATTACTGATAACTTAAGACAGAATAATTAGTGATATGTGCATATTTCAGCACAGCAAATATAAACTGTGGAGTTTTGCCTTTTATGTAGATGTAATCTTGTTCACATTAAATGTACTTATAATTTTATGCATCTATTTTCTGGTTTTCTATTTTATTTTGTAATCATGTTGTACAAATTGCTCTGTTTTTAGCCATATTGCAACTTATTCTGTATGTACTTGGAAATGTTATAAGGCAAATAAAATATTGTTTTAATGCTGAAATTTATTATGAGAATTCAGAACATTACTGAGACAAAACATATGAACTAAGACTTGTGTGTCTGCGATTATTTTATTTTTTTAAACTTGTTCTCTCAGATTGCTGAGGAATGTAATGTAATTAAATAAATTAACACAATTATTTTAGTACGAATATAGTACAAAGCACGAATTGCCTTTTGAATTAAACTAGTTGTAAAAAAATTATGCGGACGTCATGGGTATAACAGTTGTGTAATTTTCCGTGCCACTCACACCACCCACAGTTGTCATAGAATTCTGCTAGCTCTGCTGCCACATAAATAATAGTCTCATCAGTATTTGACATTAGCATTTAACACATTTCTCGAACCTAGCTTTTTAAATATTTGACATTCCCTGGTAGCAGACATGTTTTCATAAGCCTGGCAGGTACCAGACAGTATAAATTATCTTTGTGGATCTTTAATGCCCAATGTAATAAAATAATTTCACATTACAACAGTCTGCCATGAAAGCATATGCATTTCCTGTAAACTGTTTGCATTTTCATGTACAGTAGACCCTTCATTTTACAAAGTTCCACGGTTTCCAAGAATAACTTCATAAAACAGTTACCCTTGTAAAATCGAAACTGGCCAATTTTGGCCCTTAAGAAAATCCAAAAATTGTATGTGAAGTGCATTTGCCCCCNAAATCTGTGTTTAATTATCTACGGCATAAAACTGTGATTTTTAATTTAAATATTATTTAATTCAACAGGCAGACCTCATCAAAATAAAATGATTCAACAACAGATGCAAATTGTCACAATTTTCCTCAAATCTGTGGGCATAGCCAGGTTCTGTAAGGGCTGGCAGTTTCAATAAAATAAAATAACTAATAATTACTTCCTAATTTATTCATAATGTGGCTTCTGGCATGAAAATGAGATGATCTGGTGTTTGAAATATTAATTTATGTCAATAGATACACGTCTTCTGATTAAACTCTGAGCAGAATGTACAGCCTGTTCATGGTAAAGTGAACACTTTTGAAAACCCTGGTAAATTTATACTTTCAGCCCATTTGTTGCATATTTTTCCACTTACCTATGAAAATAAACACTGCCACAAGACTTCAGTTAGTTTATATGTCCATTGTATACTCATTAAATATAAACAACAAACATTAATAACTATTGTAATCAGCATTATAAATACACACCCTGTGCTGTGGTGTTACCTCCTTGTATGTAATATGGGTTATATACCGAGACTGATGTCAGTGCAGTTGTAGCGCTGAAAATATACCCACAAGCCACAGAATACATACAGAAGAAACACAAAAAAAAATGTTCAACTTTACGTTGGGTGTAGTGTGTGTCTCTTTAAACAAGAGACATGAACCATTATGATCTCAATATCAATGCGTAACAAGGCATTTTCTCGCACTCAAAATAGCATAAAACGCTCAACTGTGTAACCAATGAAGACCAAAAATAAACTTATTTAAATAAAACACATTTTTTCAAAATTAATGTGATTTATATTTGAGGCTTTTGGAGAAAAAAAAAATCATTACACATTTGCATTGCCCTTTTTAACTAAAAAAAATATTTAATTCCAACAACTAGTCTATTAAGAATTGGTGTAGCATCTCACTTTAACTTTTATTTGATTTATTTGGCTGGTAATGCCTGGGTCGAGTTTCAATTATAATAAAATGTTCAGATTTCAAAATTTTCCCACACAAAGAAAAACTTAGTTTGCAAGATTTTACTGTCTAGCTTCAATCAGTATAAACAGTTAATTCTTAACAGTGTGTGAACTTAGGACAATGAGAATTAAAAATAAAATATGTGGTGTGAATTCATTGTGCTTGGAACTAATGCAGCGCATCAATTAAGGTCAGTTAGTTAATACCTTATACTTGGAGAGGAAATAGGCAGGAAAAATTTACTAGTTTATTCTTCTCTTATTAAATTGTGCGGTTTTGGGCCTATTTTAAAGTTTTGCCTGCATGGCCATTTTACCCACACATCGTGGTGTATCCATTTCAACCACGTGACACGTGTATTTGGCCTTCAAATTCTTCCATAAATACAAGAGCGGCTTCCTCCAAGTCTCTCTTATCAGACTGGTCAAATGAAACTCACTCTTCCTTCCACAGTACAAAGGAAACGTCTTTCAAAATCGTAACTGACTTTTACTAGAAACAACATATTAATGTTAAACTTGTCACAAATGCTCAAATTCAAATTATCTTCCTTCGCATTAAATTGTAAAATAAAAGCAAACATATTTTGTACATAAACTAAATTTTTTCTGTATCGAGGGAAAAAACTATTGAAAAAACTTTAATCCACTGAAACAATTAGTTAAATTGTATGTTTTATTGGCCATACCTAACCACACACACAAAAAAAAGCAAATTGCAACAACAAATATATTACATAATATATTTAAAAACAATGAAGGCAAGTTATTTGAGAATATAGAAGAAATGGACAGGGAAAACTACCTTGCGATTACAGCAAAATTTACTGCCAAATATTTTCTTACAATCTCGAAAATATCACACAAATGGGCAGCCATATTTCCATTGAGAAAAGCAGTTTTTAAGAAATTCAACTGATGAAAATATGCATTTAACCTCTGAATACTTGAAATCAATCATGTTTAGGCAGTGGTGGGCTGCAGCAAACCAGTATATTCTTAGTCAACTTGTGCTTAAAGTCAGCTTATTAACTTAAACATGCATGGTAAAACCAGCAAATAAAAATTTCTTTGCAAGCCCCCCCAACCCCACCTTTTCCTTTACAATATTAACTCACTTATAACAGAAAAATTAAATTTTACAAGAACTTTACTTTCTATATGATTAATCAAGTCCTTTGTTCAGTAAAATGGATTTGTATACATCTACCTAAGCACTTACCTCAATTGTAATGACCAACATTAAAAATACCTAGCCAGCCAGTTCCTCTTCTAAATTACAACAAAATGGTGGTAATTTTGTGGTTTACACTTTTTGCAGTCATGTGAAATGCATTTAAATGGCCATGTAGTATAAACTCCAAGAATTTTACCACACGTGTGTTACAATGTTAATGTCAATTACTTAAAGGGCCCAATGGAACACTGAGTACTTCGAATTTATCATCGAACATGACTGTGAGTGGTTCCACTGTGTAATATTGTCAAAGATAAAAAAAAAAAAGCATAAACTTGATGTTGAACAAACTGATGGACTTACAAGAAAACAGTACAGGCAAGAGTCATTAAAAACATTTACATACATAAAATACACAAATAAGATATAAGATAAAACATTTCAACTCAACAAAACTAATATACAGTAGAGCCCCAATTTTATGAAGTGTCACAGTTCCGGAGAATGACTTCGTGAAACTGGGACAAACCGAATATGATCCCCATAACCAAAAATTATGATAAATGTACTTTTTTTTTAACGAAGTCTTCATTTTAGTCTCTGGTGCAAAAATAACATGTTATCAATGGTATATTTATCTTAATAAATAGGCAGATGTTATCCAAATTAAGTGATACCCCACAAAGGTATACATGACTCCCCTTACCAAAAGAAAAAGAAACATTTATCGAGCATTGCATAATTTTCAGCAAGTGCAAATCTCAATTACTTGTAGGAAAATCGACAGTTTTACTTTTAAAAAATAAAACTTCGAAATGCCTTTAGAATGAAATGATAACCTATAAGAATACATATAACCTCCCACTGATGTCAAAAAAAAGTTCCAACACGCATAACTTTTTAGCAGGAAATTACTAGCACACAACTGGAAAATTCCATGTAGCATTCTGGTACATCTCCTTTAAATATGACCCATTTTTGTCACCTCTGCATTTACGACACGCACATATGAACACGCAGAGGGAAGGCAAGGAGGAATTTTTTGCAAGCACTGTGGGCTGTATATTCTGTTTTGTAAATTGTTAACACACAAACTGGAGCCACGCATGCATTGTGTGTGAGCAGATAGTCAATAAGTCAAAAGTACAAAATAAAAATCCAAACACACAAATAAAATTGTAATCCAATAAACACCGAGTAATTAGGCAATCAAAAATTAATACTATTGGTTCCAAATACAATCTGAACTTGAAATCCAAAAACGAAGCCAAATTAAAGTTAAAACAGCACCATCGTAAGAAAATGCAAAAGAAACTAGCAAAGTATGCCACCGTCACAACACGAAGGAAATTTAAAGAAGGAAGCTGTTAAGGGTGAAAGGTGGGATGCGTAAATAACACTATTATTTGTTCTTTCTGTTGCTATGTCACGGGACCGAAGCATAGGAATTCCAAGGGTGGTGGGGAGGGGGGGATGCAAGGGAGATAACTAAAATCCCTTTGTGATGTCACACTTTGTGCAAGGAATAACTGCAGGCAGTGCTCCTGCCTTACACAGAATCTCACTTTTTTTTCTTACATTATGGCACATCAATTAATAAGTGACACCTACATTTTAGCACTGAGAGCTAATGAACGTACCATATTTACCAGTGTACCACCTGCCTCCATGTATTACTTGCACCCGAAATTATGAATATCATCCGAGAGAAAAATATATTTACACAATTCAGTTCTAAAAATTTGTGTTTCAGTTGACAGCTATGTTGCACAAGCTAGGCCCGTACATATGTTACAACACTAAATGTGGCATGATCTATACCGTCTTTACTTACCCCCCCCCCCTTCCCCCCCAATTAAAAAAAATTGGCATCCTGGAATAGGGTGGACGTTGTATTTGTGATTTAGGCTGTTTTGCCACCCAGAAACATGCGCTGCCGCCCACCATGCGTTCAATGGCATCAGCGGAAACTTTCCATCAACAGATACAAGCTGGGCGCAACACAAATAGACAAGGTATTTAATCACAAAAGACTACTCATCCTATGGTACGTCACACCTTCGACGTAAATGTGCATAAATAGGTAACCATGCCATATTTGTTAATGAAATTACCATTCAATAAGTTATTTGTCTATGGAAAACATAAAAAAATTTAATAAAAACTTCAAATGAGGACTGCTCGTCCATGGGACTGGTGGGGGTTGTTTGCTTGTGTATCAGTCTGAAAGCCACTTCACCCCACTAACAGTGATCTGCTTTGTTTCTACTACCGCAGTTGCCGACATCTAGCCATGCATGTTCGTCAGCGAGAAGGAACAGCAGTCATGTTATGACCAACCAGACTATTTTCTCTAAAACCTTACATGTAAGACTTCACCTCTATTTATCAAATTAGTTCCAGAGAAAATATGTGCTTATGGTACATGAGTAATTGCTGTATTTTTAATTGATNTTTTTTTTTTTTTTTTTTTTTTGGATATTTTGATGGTCCTAAATAATCAATTAGTAGAAACAAGTTAGTAAAATCGGGGCTCTATTGTAAATGCAAATTTTAGTTGTTGAGTTGGTGTTGACACACAAACAGGCTCTCTACTATTACATTTCAGAAAACAACACATTATTTGAGAATTATCTATCCTGTACATTATTAAAATGGTACTGTTCGCTATCCCACAAGGAAAAAAACTATTATCATTTTCAATCATTCAGTAAGTATTCTATATTCTTTATACTTTAACTGGCCAGGCCATACTCAATCTTACATGTACACCAAAAGGAAATTCCGCTGTAGTTTTTTTTCAGAGTAGTTTACTCTGACTTGTTAAAAAAAAAAATGTATATATATGCTGCACACACTATATAGATATATATAGTGTGTGCATGCATATATATATATTTTGTATATACATGTATGTGTATGTATATATATATGTGTATATAAATGTATGTGTATATATATTTATGCCTTACATCCAGTACAGTGCTCGCCAAGAGAANTATATATATATGTGTATATAAATGTATGTGTATATATATTTATGCCTTACATCCAGTACAGTGCTCGCCAAGAGAAATACAATGTGCAGCAACCAAAAAAAAATGCAACAAATTTATTGTTTGCCCCATTTCCTTAAAATTTTCTCACCCATATTTTTCACGGTTCCTAAAAAATGTATTGTTATAGAAAGGTGGGTGCAATAAATAGAGCCGATATGGACAGGTTCTACTGTACTTTCACCAGTACAATTTCACCACATTTCGATATAACAACTACTGCGCATTTCCCAAAGGAAACTTAATACGTAATTTGCTTTTCAGCCCACTAGCAACAAGTTGAGATCATTTTTCTTTGTAAAAATGTTGTGAGTGTTTTGTAGACGAGTGTTGTATCTTGTAAACAAAGTGCAACCACTTAATACTGCTCGCCCTACAATATGGCAATAACAATGCGCAAAAATATTAAACTATGAAACCTTGCTCAAAAACTTAAAACTTATCCTGTTGTGACACACACATCACTTTCCAGGTTTTCCAAGCTGCAGGAGATCATGTAAATATTCACACCCAACTACACAATGTAACTATACATTTGACTATTTCTGTAATGCGCTGTATTGTGGTCACAACAGGTAGATAGGAACACATAACTCACACCACACATCATCACCTCACAGCTAGAGTGGTGTTCTTCGCCTTCTTGTTGACAGCGGTGGCAGGGGCCTCGCCGCACTCGCACCACGGCGTCAGTTGCTTGTTGCAATGCAGCGCTACGTTCACCACGGTGACTGAAGCACCGTCTATCACCACCTTGCGCGTGCTCTCCACCCTGTAGGCAACGCTCGAAAGACCCGTCTGCCTGTCTCTGCGCCGCGTCACCTCCCGTTGGTTAAAGCACTTGGTCATGTCACGCTTGCGGCGTGCACGATCATGAGTATGCCTGCAAACCGCCACGTATCATAGGCATATTCAACTAACGGGTCCTGGTGCTGTTTCAATGGCTTGCTGTGCAAAGGGATTCAAGTTTTACGCACTGCGTTATTGGCACCGTTTCAAAACAAGCTACAGTGGAACCGCGTTATTGTGAGTATGGCTTATAGCGTCACTTCCGCCATTGCGATAATTTTTAAATGCAGTCATTTGCCCTATCATTTAAAAGGTACTTAATTTNTTATAGCGTCACTTCCGCCATTGCGATAATTTTTAAATGCAGTCATTTGCCCTATCATTTAAAAGGTACTTAATTTTGTTTATAACACAAGTCTGTTAATGAAGCCTTTCACTATAACGATAAGAACATGTGTAAACTCGTATTTTTTAAATGTTTTCTAAACACACCGCATCGTAAGTGACATCCACCCATTTGCCATGCAGNGTATTTTTTAAATGTTTTCTAAACACACCGCATCGTAAGTGACATCCACCCATTTGCCATGCAGGAGCCAGCCTTTGTTAGCCTGTGTTGCATGGCGTCACTTGCGTAAGATGGAAAGGAGCAGGGGGAAGAGGTGCGTGCGTGTGTGTGTTGTAGTGAGGGGTAAGAAGGAGGGGTGTGAAGGGGAGAGGTACGATCGGAAGGTGGACCTAGTAGTGGACAAGAAAGGTCGGGGTACGTTGGATGGAGCACGGTAAATTTTGTGTTATAACGATAACTCGCTACAGCGATAATTTATTTTACCATTGTCAACTGTCGTTATAACGTAGTTCCACTGTATACAGGCACAAGTTTTAACTGTGAAGTAATCAAACAGTAATAAGTGTACTATAATGTATAGACAGCTATTTGTTCCCTATTTACATCCTGAAGCCATATTATTATAGTATGAAATTTAAGAAAAGGTTTGTACACTGGAGAGAAAAGAAGAAAATTTAAATATGAATGTAATCATTACACAAATATTAAATTCAGCAATTTTAGAAATCTTATAAAATTATTGCACATGTACATAGATTGTACAATTTAGTTTTGTAAGTGTAGTGAATTACCAAATGGTTATTAGTGATGAAGTAGTGTAGATGAAGCTGCAAGAAGTGTTCCAGCAAATACATGTTAGTGCCATTCAAGACTACATGTTCCTGAAGATTCTCAAATTTCTTTCAGTTGGCAATGAACATACTTACTTAAAAGTATTTTCCTTGCCAGTAGTGATGTTGGCAGGCCTTGAGATCGTCAGTTTAACTTCCTTCAATCGAACGTAGAACTCGTCATCTTCCAAACCCCAGCCCCAATATTTATTGCTCATCCCATTTGCTTTTTCAAAGTCCTCTCTGAGAAATAAAAGAAAACAGTCCACTATATTACAAATATTCAAATTATTTATAAATTAATTACACACTTCAGCATGCCAAAAACATGTACCCTAATTTAAAAATTTGCATTTTAACATGATGTTCAGTACGTCTGGCCTGATACTGTTAAGTGTTTTTGCTTATTGATAATGAGAATCCTATCAAAAATTTCCTCCCATAACTTCCTATATATTGCTAAATGATTTACATTTACAACTTTGGAAACATGCAGTTGAATCTGTCATGAACAACTGTAATAGATTTACTATTGGGGGAAAAAAAAAAGCACACACTGTGGTTTGTAAACTCATCAACTTTCAATTGTCATAGTGATCAAATGCCTTCCCCATGATTCCACGTGCTTTAAGATTTTTTTTATGAGAAGGCCACCAAAAATTAACTTGCAACTATTGAAGGAATGTGTCAAGGCACAATGATGATAAATGTTACACCACTACCCTACCTAAAATTTACAACAGAAACTAACAAAATCGAACAGAAATTTCAATGGTTTTTGTTGGGTGGAATTATTATTCTAACGTATTTTTGTTGGTTTCTGTTGCTTTCCATTGGTGACCCAATAGCTTTTATTGGATTCCAGTGGTTTCTGTTGTATACAAATTTAGTAGACACAGAATATTTCAGTGGTTTCTGTTAGTTCCTGTTGTTAGAAAACACCGGAACCATTGGTTTTTATTGTTTTCTATTGGGGTAACAACTTCTAATGGATTAGGTTGGTTTCTGTTATGTTTTGTTGGTTTTTGATGTACCATAGCCTATTGGCTTCTGTTTTATTCTAGTGGTTACCATTGGAATTTGTTGTGTTTTGTTAGTTTCTATTTTGCAGTTGGCAGTTGGTTTTGGTTGTATTTTAGTGGTTTCCATAGGTTTGTGTTGTACTATATTTTGTTAGCATCTATTATATTCTTGTTGTATAAGATTGCTTTCTATTTTGTTTTGTTGGTGTCTATGGTGCTGTATCTGTTGATTTGTGTTACATTTCCTGTGATATCCATTAGATTAATCTATGTTTTGTTGGGGTTTCTTTCGCATTTCCTGGTGTTTCCATGGTTTTCTGTTAGTTTTCATTGTATTTCACAGTGTTGGTTTATGATAAAATTCATATTGTTTTACCTTAGTTTCTATTGTGTTTTGTGATTTTCTGTTGTATTTCTAGTGGTTTCCTGAATACAATAAAAACCAATAACCAAAACACAACAGAAACTAAGGGATATACCTTAGTACTATTACTTCACAAACCAACAAAACAAGAACACTAAAATCCAACAGAACATAACAGAAAACAATGTAATCCATTGAGACTAAAACAGATTTCAATAGAATGGAATTAGACAGAAACTAACCAAATACAACATAATCTTCAAAAAACTATGGTAGATCAACAATAGGATTTCATCTGAAACCAATAGGGTGAAATGCAATAAAAAGCAATGGAACACAACATAAACCAACAGAAATTACTGGGGCTACATCAGAATACAAAACAATGAAATGCATCAGAAACCAATGGAAAATCCTAGAAATACAAGAGAAAACCACAAAACACAACAGAAATTACTGGGACTACTTCAGAATAAAACAGAATGAAATGCACCAGAAACCAACAAAATACAACAGAAATGAAAGTAGAACAACAGTATTTCATCAGAAACAAACAGGGTGAAATACAATAAAAACCAACAGAACACAATGGAAAACACTGGGACGACGACAGAATACAACAGAATGAAATGAAACCAACAAAATACAACAGAAACAAATGGGTGCTACCAGTTTAAAAGTTCTCCACTAGAGTTCACTCTAACTTATTTATTTTAATGTGATAAATAGCTACATAATTTTTGTCCAAATAGATAATAATCACAATTTTTGTTTTTTGTTACTAATATAATTCTATTCAAGTATTTGAATAATTTAATATTCTAACATATATTATTTTCTGCACACATTTGGAAATGAAAATGTCACTATTTAAAAAAATTAATTTTCAACCTTATTACAGAAGCTTATGTTACAACAAAAACCACTGGAATACAACAGAAACCAATCAAACACAACAAAAAACAATGAAAACCACTAGAATACAACAGGCTATAGTGTAATAGAAACCATCATAATGCAATAAAAACCAATGGAAACCATTAGGTTACAATAAAAAGCAACAGACAGCAACCCAACAGCCCCCAATGGAAAGGGGCCAAAATCTGTATTAAATATAATAGCAGTTACAACAGAAATCAACAGACAATTTCTGTTGTCTTTTCCGTTGGTTTGTGTTGTAAATTTTTGGCATGGTAAACATTATCACTTTCAGCACACACCATCAAATGGCATGTGTACATAATTACATTTTGACATGTTTTCAAGTGGAACAAATTGAAGCTAATTCACTACAATTTTACAGCTTGTTGATAACAAATAATTACTACAACTTAATATATAAATGGGTACTATTTACTACACTGCAGGATAATTGTATAGAATAGTGGCTTTTCTGAGGAAAATACAGTAGATCCACAAAAGTAACATAAATGGGTTTTGTACAGCTTACCTTTTTAATATTGAGGAGGGTGTAATGGTAAATTAAGTAGAACGTACTAAATAGAATAGATAAACTACGAAGAGTTCAACCTCTTTGTTTACGTCGGACGCCATTATGTTTGGTTCTGTAATGCTGTAGTAACGTAAACAAATGTGAATCTCGCAGTCATCTTATTGGCTGTGGATGTGTAGACATCACCGTATGTCAGTTGCAGTTTAGATGTGAGATAGTGTGGTTCGTGGCGAGTGTTGTGTGTTGTTGCGCCCGTGAGTTGCGACATCCGAATCCGACCGTGCGAAGACTTGTGATTTAAGAATGGAGGGTGCAAGAATGAGTGCTTCTGTGCGTGACAGTCATCTATGCGGAGCGTTTTACTTGGACATTTTAGTATATCATGGTATTTTGTCGAGTGAGGTAAATGCAAGTCATACACGACGGTAGTTGAATTGGCAGAGGAAAGTTGAATTGTACTCGCCGCCTACCTAGGTGAGTTAATTCATATACTTCCAGTATGTTTTACTGTTACTTTAAAACCCTAAAATCCTAGATTAGGATGAAATCGTAGGTTAGATTAAAATCCTACAATCCTAGGTTAGATTAAAACCCTACAATCCTAGGTTAGATTAGAAATGTAAAATAGCGATTCACTCGTTGTGGGGTTAGGGCAAGTTAGGTGGGCACATATTAAGGAATTGGGTAGACAAATATTAAATTAAGGTGTTTTTGTATTTTTTGTAGGTGTATTTTTAGTGATTTTACCCCACAATTTCTCTGGTCTTCATAGACCTCCCCACTATTGTATTTGTGGTTTGTATTGGTAATACGTTAATACCCCTAGTATATTTGTGTTCTGTGTAATTAGTAGGGTGGAAATATACGACTTTCCGTGAATTCTTGTTTTATTTCCAGAAAAGTCCCTATTCTATACAATTACCCACTGCAGTTTTGTGTGATCATGTATTATATGTAGGATATAAAGTTAGCAATATCACAAGCGAACATGCAGCAGTATTTAAAACACCATTTGGGTATTTGGGTTTTATTAGCAAAATTTGAGGAACACAATTTATTACATAAATTTCAATTTTAAAGTTTGCACACTTAACTGGAGTTTAAAATACTTCAATCCTGTTGCATGTCTTCATACGTTAGTGTAAATGTGTGCGCACAGCACTGACAAAGACAAAACTGTTCTAATTTGCTTGGCTTTCATTCAGTAGTACATTACAGAATGACGTAAATGTAGTTACCTTTTCAGAAGCAGAATTCCACCAACAAAAGTGGGGTAGTGGTAGCGTGGGTGAAGTTCCGGAGAAGCAATGTGGAAGGGGCCCTTTGACGGATAAGCATACGACAGCTCAGGATTCAAGGGTAACAAGTCCACATCATGCATTGCGATGTAATCACACTCCTGGTCCGAGACACGAAAACCAACATTTATGAGCGAGGCCCTGTTGAAGCGATAGTTGTCCACCTGCAATATGACATTGAAAGAGATCAATTGAAGTAACAGAGCCGTAAAAGTGAATCCTGTAAGCATCGCATTATTCCATCTGGGAATTTGTACAACAACAACAACAATTAGGCAAGTTGAAAGGAAAGCAAATGTGCATGTGAAAATACCATAACAGAAGGAAAATACATGTGAGAGCGCAAGTCAGTATGCATGAAAGTATTCTGTGTGACATTCACACCCTCAAAATACATATACCGTTACAGTGCTTCCAATTCCTTCCCTTTTTATAAGTAAAAAAAAATAATAATTTTAAAATTTTTGTTTCACCCAGCAGAGATGATATTCATATTTTTCCTACTTTAAATTCATAAAAAATTAAGTAATACTGGTACACTAATAATGGACATATTAGAAACTGCCAGCACCATTTCTTTTACGACGCTAAAAATATGCATAAAGGACTGCACAGTTTGTTTTACTTAGCTGTTCTATTTTCTAAAGGCAACGTCCATCAATTCTCTATAACTGCCTGTATATTTTGCATTAAAAATAGAATGGGCTAATATTACATTTTTATGCTTTATCTTTGTACTAACAACTCTGCTGCTGTGACTGTTTAGCGTATTACAAAATGCAAAATTACAATTCAACGTTGTTTATTTACTAATAATTTTAATTTGCGCGTCAAACAGAAGCACACTACACCTCAACATTCAAAAGGTAGATTCAATAGCTTGCTATATGTCGCTGCTATTCCCAAGCCCACACAAAAAAAGGAAGACTGGAGGAAAAACCGTAGCGGCCCACCACTGTAAAAACTAAGACACTCAACATTAGCATCTTAATCATCACAGGAGCCGCGGTGGTGTAGTGGTTAGACTACTCTACTCCCCCTGGGCAAACCGGGTTCGATTCCTGGCGGGGTTGCTTCTGGATTTTCGCATGTGGCAATCAGGCCGGACTATGCCGCTGGTTGGCAGGTTTTCTCGGGGATTTCCCATTTCCTGCACCCTTCCATTCCGGCGCTGCTCCATACTCGCCTCACTTCTCCCTCATCGGCTCTCAAGACCACGATCTTCACTCACTCAATCATCAGAATATAACACACACTTATATAACCACTATCGCCAAAATTGTTATAAAAATATTAAACTCAGAACATGAGCACATGAACAGCAAGGCTTCTGATCTGGGAAGTCACGTGCAGCTTCAGTTTCCCCGTTGGAAAGAAAGCCACAGAACTGAATAAACCTGGGCAGACCTATATACATTTCATTGACTTGTAGAGAGCATTTGCTACAATTCAAGTGAAAGCCATTATACACCTACTTTACAACTGCATCTCTCTCTTTCTGTGTGCATGTGGACGTGTGGATGCATGTCTATATGCATATTAACATAAAATTATTAAATCCACTCCAAAATTACATTAAAGTTTACAAAACTTCCATCAGTCAAGTAGATTCGCATAATCCCTTGTGATTTAACATTATGAATGAAATAATTAAGATGGTAAAGACCGGCAAAGGACATAAAATAAAAACTCAGTAGTAAAAGCCATTTGTTACACAGACACCGCTGTTCTGGAAAATAACAAAAATTATTCCCAAAAGTGGTAGCATACATTTAATAGAGGAAAGGTATTAAATATAATATTTGGTAGCATATTTGTGACTTTCTTACAGCAAAAATGGTAATAATGAAGAATAAGGTCTTATCTTTTCTTAATGTAGATCTGGAACAGTACGAATGTAGCATATTTGGCTTTTGCACAGCATAGAGTGTTGAAATTTCCCTGGTACTTCATATAATTCATTGTGATTGTTAGAAATATAAACCCCCATTGTTTATATGATTCATCACATTCTTCTATATCCTTCAATACTAAATGGTCAAGAACAAAAGCAAAGTGAAACACAGACACATTTGTGGAGACATTTTGTTACATTTTTCCATTCCAATAGCTTCAGATTTTCCAAACTATTCAGAGTCTACCAGCACGCCCCTACATGCGGGGGCACTCACGGACAAAGGCAGCCACGCTTGTTCGCCTTATTATCAGAAGTCACGCCAACCCCTCTCTTGCGATAGAAGCCAGCCTAGTGCGCCAGGCTAAGCGCCTAAGCTCACGTCGCAAATGCAACCCCGCATGACAGAGACGCTTGCTTTCACCACGGACTGAGAATAGGCACCAGATAGCACGGCTTCGCCTATGGAGGGAGAGAACTACCCCCGCCACCCCCACGAGCAGGTGGATATATTTTTCCTGCACTGCCGCAGAACGCCAGTTCATTCTCAGCAGCTCGCTCCACCACTTCCAGTGCTGGAGCTCTCTGCTAACACAGACGTCTTTGCGACTCACCAGATGCTCTTCAAGACCTTCACGAGAAGCCCCCGAAGAAGTCAACACCCCTTTTCTGCACTCACTACCCTTCTGGACAACAAGCATCGAGTTAGTCAGGATTAGTCATTATAATAGCTACCTAGCTGCATCTGCTTTGTTAGTTCAGGCCCCGGTCCCCTTCACCGCGTTTCCGTAGGTTAACTTCCATTATAGTTCTTGGTAAATTAGGAGTTAGTATGGGCCACCATGTTATTCCTCTCGGAGTAAACACGTATTCTATTAACGTCCGAGTACTCCTTGCTAAGGGTGACTGTAACTCCAACTTCCGTAGACGTCAGCCAACCAGGGAAGAGCAGGAGAGAACAGCATTCCCAAACAATTTTTAGAATCTAGTAAAGGACTACGGGCTCCCTTAACCGGGTGCAGGTACGTCAAAACAATAGACATTAGATGGACACCCATACTGTGCACCTGGTTTGCAGTACGGTAGAGCCCCAACCATTAGGTCACAACCACAAGGCGGTTAGTCAGTCAGTCAGTCCAGTCCATTCACTCATCCACCGCGCTGAATTGTCACCAGCAAGAGTGAGAGACTGGGTCTGGAGGTCTGGTCTCTTTGGTCCACACCCACGTCGTCGGGCTCCCGGGGTAAGCTCACCGCTCTAACCACCGCGCTGAAATGTTGCCGGTTAGAGTACTTGGGTACGACTCTGGTTGGCTTGGCTCAACACTGAGTACTTCATCCCCTGCTCCTCTCTTGCGAGGCCAACCGTAGAACCTACCTACATGCCTTACACCCATAGGAGTAATACCAGGTTGCGTATCAGAAAGGCAGCTACCAACTCCAAGCTTAACTTGGGCTGTAACCCAGCCCCAACTGCACTTTGCAGCATAACCCTTCGGAAACGAACTCAAGCCACCCGGCACTTGGAGAGGCTTCACCTCCCAGCTCCCTCCCCCTCCTTATTACAGTCCCCATTCAAGACCGCCTGAGATCCACATCCCGTCGTCATCACCCTCTGCCAAGGACTCAACGTACCACTGGGTCTCGCAAACCCGTGATGCCGCCTCAGCCGAGACAGCAACCCTCCTCGGTCCTCTAACCTGCATCACCTGCTGCAGAACCACCTTCACCCCGAGTCCGGGCACGAACTCCAGCAGGAGCCAACCCCAGCTGAAGCAGAGCCAGGAGGTACCCCGGGCAACGGCCGCCAAAGGTAAACTAGTTGCGGTGTGCAGGCCGGTAATACGTGAGGTCATTCAGCATACTCCAGACTTTGTACCAAGCCACCAAACCACGTGCCCAGGTTGTATACTAACCGGGCTCCAGTGAACAAACCATAAGTCAATCTTGACAGCCAGCCATGTCTCTGACAGACACACCTAAAATTAGCCCTACCGTGACAAGTCTGGTCAATCACAGACGTCACGCGTCACAGTATCAATGCATTTATAATGTATTCATGGTAACTTCAAGATTTTCTGAAGCCCTGCTAAAGATCTACTTTCAGGGACCCGATTATGTATCCTTCCGCAGTATGTAATCAAAACATTGCCATGTGACACCTGTCAAACGTTTTGCAAACAAAAACAGTGCCTTGTGGGAACTCTCAAATATTTTGTAAACAAACAGTGCCTTGTGGGAACTGTCAAATATTTTATTAACAGTGTCCATGTGGGAACTACCAAAATTTATTTTTGAAGAGAAACAATGCCATGTAATCTCAACTGTCATATACTTTAATAAAATTCTCTAAATGTCTAAAAAATGCTAATCAATTTAGCGAAATGTTGTAATACATACAAAAAGGTAGATTGAAGTATATATCGGAACTGTTAATTATATAATTTAATTAAAGTTTACTTATTGTATTAAGATTTATTTACATATTTGCTGTAAGGAAAAAGTTAAATTTTACATAATAAACTTTTGGAAGTAGCACTCAGGTTAAAGATTTCACTGTGATAAATGGTACCGTATTTTATCGCATATAAGTGGCACATTTTATTAAAAAAAAAATTTATTGAAAACTCGGGGTGCGACTTATAAGTGAGAAAAATTCCTCCAGCCCCGCACTAACGTTTCATTTACTACGAATTCACGGCCCGCGGCTCGATTTCCAAACTCTTCAGCGAACAAAATCACTTTCATTTTGAAACCTGCGGTGTAGGTACATCTCTGTTCCATCAAGAACTGTCGCGCTTCTTCACTGCAACATAAAAACAACACTATGCGGCGGAAAGACGAGTCACGGCTAACATTTGGCACTGAAGAACCAACGCTAATGTGCTGCCATCTCTTGGTCTCCACAAAAAGCTTTCGAAAATAATCGATTATCAGTTGGCGGCGACCAAAATTCGATTCCTTTGCATTCTTTGCGAAGGGAATAACGTAACGGAAATATTCAAATGCCTTTCTATATTTTGCACGTTTATTTGATAAACTGCAGAAATAACAACGCTAATACTAAAATTACATCTTAACCTAGAATTATCTTATAAGTAGAAAGAATGTGTTACGTTAGTTTTATAACCACAATTCAGCGTCTCCAATATCCAATATGGCGTGGTTATACTTCTGAAAAAAACGTGCCCAAACGGACAAGATGGAGTGTATGAGTCCGCTGGACAGACACTGAAATTTATTTAATTTCAATTAATAACAGTGAAATCTTTACCCATGAGTGCTACGTAAAAATGTAAATATATAGTTTAGCAATATTAACTTTACAATTACGGCATTAAATTTATACATATTAATATTTAACCCACGAACTATTTCTTTTCAGCTATAACCAACATGTCCCTTCAAAATCTGTTGTTAATTCGTACGGACTTTTAACAAATTATTATAATTTATTGAAAAAATATACTTAAAACTTAAAACAACCAATTTATATAGTGCTTCAGTGCTAAAAGCAAGACAAAACCTTTTTCCATATACATATTTTTATAACCAATTGAACATGTAACTTCTAGGGTGATTTTTCAAAGGTTCTTTTCAAAAGTATCGAAGATACCGNATAACCAATTGAACATGTAACTTCTAGGGTGATTTTTCAAAGGTTCTTTTCAAAAGTATCGAAGATACCGTGAATGTATTATATACATAATTTACGTTGTAGATCTTTAATTCTTTACTTGGCTACTTTCCTAAAATTTTGAAAAAATTCCAAAAGCATAATTTTGGGCTATAGTACTTAACTCTGTAATTGTAAAGAATAGCGACTTTTCCGAAAATAAAATAAAATTCCAAAAAGTATTGTATATTTCGACTCTACTGATTACACAGAGCATGAATTTACTAGGGGCATTAACATTTTATAAATACAAATCATAAAAACTATTAGTGGGGACAGCTATGAAGATCAGGGAAATTGTGGGGTAAAATACACGTAACATATGTACGTTATCGTTATATTTTCCTATGTAAATAAGTTAAGTGCAAAAAGACATAACCGAACATTACCCAACATCACAATGTGTAAATACAGGGTACTGGTTGCCATCATATAACACAGTATTTCGTCGTGCTGCAGTGCAAACAAAACCACAACGTTAATTCAATAAACTGGCCAACGCCCAGGTAACACCCGCCACATACAAGACTGTCACGCACAGAAGCACTCGTACTTGCGCCCTCCATTCTTAAATCACAAGCCTTCGCACGGTCAGATTGGGATGTCACAACTCACATGCGCAGCAACACTCCACTCGCCACAAACCGCATGTAATCTGCAACCAACGTACGGTAACGTCTACACATCCACAGCAAACAGGTGACTGCCAATTCACATTTGTTTACGTTACTACAGCATTACAGGACTATACAACACGGCGCCCGATGTAAACAAAGCTACCGAACTCGTATATTATCTATTTTATTTACGACGTTCTGCTTATTTTATAATAACACCCTCCTAAATATGAAACAGGTAAGCTGTGCAAAAGCCATTTATATAACTTTTGTGTGTCTACTATGTCTCCTTCAAAAAGTCTCTATTCTTTATAAATACCTGCTGATGAATTTCTCGCCAAACAGCACCTCAAAATCTTCCATTAATGCTCGATTTTCCCCCAACAAATAACTGGTCACTTTTGCACTTGTCAAATTAACAATTACGCATCCACTGCTGATAACATGCTGATGTAGTGAGAACGACAGCAATTCTCGAAACTTGCTCTGGACACACATTTATCTGACACCAGTGTGTGTGTGTATAATATACACACTGCCAACAATGCATTCCTATGTGGTGTGCTGTATGGGAGATGTGCATGCAAGGCATGTTGTAGAAATATGAAAACATTTTCTCCTACACAGCACATTTAAAGCACTTTGTGTGTGATGCGCGTAAGGACGCATGTAGTGTGCAAAGCATGTTATACCATAAAACCCATGTACCCACACAATAACAAGTCAGTTTAGGTCCATGCATGCCGCTCCTTGCAGCGCATTAAGCTTGACATGCATTGCGCGCAGCTCTGAGATGTCCGGGGGTTCCCAATTTTATTACAATGCTTCGATAGATAGAAGTCCGTTATTTTTAGCTCCTCTGTAACAGTGATTATGAGAGCACTTAACGTAAACGTGAATCTTTACCTGATTAAGTATATAAATATGATGATAAATAAACTGCTTATTTAGGAAGTTGTGCATATGTGGTGCAAATTCAAGCAGCTCTTCAAAGCGGTCTCGGTACGGGACAAGAATCGCCAATTTGTGCTGGGAAAATGCGGCCTCACGACCAGTTGTTCCTGTGTCGCTGTCCTCGCTTGATTTCTTCTTCTTACATTCACAGTCATCTGAAAAACAAAACATAATTTCTAACTGATGTACAAGTGCTGAAAATGAAGGAGGTAAATAAAACCTTTTATGTATACTATGTACTTTCCGCACATCAAAGTTTCACAAAATAACATTACGCTGTTCTGCTCAGTGCACAACACAACACAGCACAACACATTAGCCATAAAAACTAAAATGGGTGTACTGTAAACCTGAAACAAATACTTTTCAACCTCACATGACCTCTTTAGTTAAATTGCATTTACAATGTGTGTCAGCAATAATCTTTCAGAATAGAATCCTCACTAAAAAATATTCCTGACAACTCTCCAAAAACTTAAAAGGCTATAAAAATTAGGAAACTTAGTGGGGTAAGATAATTCAGAGAAGTAAAGTAAAAAATAAATATTTCACTTTAAATTTCTCTTAAAGCTATGGATTTGGTACACTTACTTGTATTCGACATTTTCAAATACGTTTCAAAGAATTATTTAAGTTCATGTCATCATAAAAATAATGCTAAACCATTTCAGTTGTGAAACATTTTAATTTTCCAATCTACGATGGAGAATTTTTCAAGATAAAGTAGCAGATGTAAGTACACATCGTACTGCCACTTAACACCTTCATTACAGCAAAAGAATAAAAATGCTTTTGGACACAAGTTGGTTACTGCCATGGACCAAAATGACA
Source organism: Clitarchus hookeri (assembly GCA_002778355.1). NCBI lineage: Eukaryota > Metazoa > Arthropoda > Insecta > Phasmatodea > Phasmatidae > Clitarchus > Clitarchus hookeri. The sequence continues at coordinate 400,633 of NQII01001386.1, read as the reverse complement.
ACCTTGCTGGCAAATAGAATATGGCCATCATTAAAGGGCCTGCCTGCCTGCATTGTTTGTCTCCTTTTTTTTTTTGGCAGAGAAGTACGAGAGCTATATGGACTACGCTGGCACACACTACAAGAGCATTATCGCCACTACGCGCAGGGCTCTGTACTTGCGTGCAATGTTCTCGTAGTGCTGTATGTACCTATATGGTACTTTCAGCGGTGACCCTATCATTTTATTCATGAAAATTCTGTAGCAAAGTTCAATACAGGCACCTATCGTAGTTTGACTCGTGTCTGGCCAGTATGTTTTAAGATATGAGAGTCTGTAAAAGCAGTTTTTGGTAATTTTCTAGTTTAGGGGCTTTTCTGAAAATAATTAAAAAAACTCCAGAAAGTGGTATATTTCGACTCTACTAATAACGTAGAACACGAATATACTAGGGGCATTAACGTACGACGAATTTCCTAACATGTACCCACCTAACCTAACAGAACCTAACTCCACGATGGGTGAATCACTATTTTACGTTTTTAAACTAACCTAGGATTGTACGGCTCTAAACTAACCTAGGATTGTAAGGTTGTACAGTAATATAAGATTATACAATATTAAAAAAATCTCCGATCAACACCCTACAATCACAGACTACATGGGAACCCTATAATCCTACGTTATTTTAAATAACTACAATCCTAGGTTAGTTAAAATCACTACAATCGTAGGTTAGTTTAAAAATGTAAAATAGTGATTCACCCATCGTGGGGTTAGGTTCTGTTCGGTTAGGTGGGCACATATTATACAATTAGTCATACGTTAACTACGCTACTATAGTCGTGTTCTGCGTTACCTACGAATAATCCAAGGTTAGTATAGAAAGAATGTGAAATTGTGCTGTATAAACGTCCGGAAAAAGCCTTGTTTGACTTACGTAATATAACTACATTTGCACGTTAAGCTACCGGATAGGATTTGTGGGTTTCACACTAAACTACGAATTTAGGATTTTAGGGATTTAAAGGAACGTAAAACCCACACAAATAATATAAATGCACTCACCAATGTAGGCGGGTTGTACATACTCTTGTCAACGGCCCATTCAACGTCAGATCACTCGATGAAATCACAGTTTTCACGAAGCACCACATACGCGAATATAACGCACTGAAACACTCATTTACAGCCGAATATATATACAGAAGCACTCGTTAATAGGCTAATATAACGCAGAAACGTAGTCTTGCTTGCTTTTTTTCCGTCTTAAATCACGAACGAAGCACCATCGAACTGACCACGACCGCTGCCTGCATGCATACTAACGTAAGGCCGGCGATGACATCTAACGCCGGTAGATTGCGTGAAATCTGCACTGCGTAGCCATTAATAATGGCGGCACACGTTAGTCAACGTAAACATCAGTTACTCGTACATGTAGCGAGTATTTTTAATATGTTGTACTTATTTTAACAGTACGGCCGCTTCAATATCAACTAGGTAAGCTATGCAGAACCCGTTAATGCAACTTTTGTTGGCATAAAACGTTTCATTCAAAACGTAAACAAACTGTCAGAAACAGTCGCCTCACAAAGTTGTTCAATTTTTTAAAATATGTTGTACTTATTTTAAAGCTATGCCCCCAATATATTCGTGTTCTACGTTATTAGTAGAGTCGAAATATACCACTTTCTGGAGTTTTTTTTATTATTTTCAGAAAAGCCCCTAATCTAGAAAATTACCCAGTTTTTAACTAAATCGGAGGGCTTCAAAATAATATTTACAGCGTGCTTGGTAACTTTAAAGCACCATTCTGTCCTTATCTGGGGTATGACAATCTTTTGCAAGATAACATATTGGGGGCTCGTTTAATAGTTTCGTCAAAAAACCAGGATTTCAAACCCACTGCAACACAGTTCAAGCACCAGGCAGGCTACCCATGACTCATGGTAAAAATATGCTGTTACTAATGTGGCTGCAAATTAATATCATGCTACTGTAACTGCTTTTGCAGAATCGCTGTTTCAGTGCCACTAACCTAGTTGGCTATGCTAGAAACGAGTTTTCAAGTGCTCGAATACGTCTTTGCCAACGTAAATTTAATTTTTATTCCCTGAGGATGCGAGGATTGTAGGTGAAAATAAATTCCTTGTAGAAAATTTAAAAAAATTAGAAAATTAACTACTAAGAAATGTAGTGAAGATGTGTAAAATATTTAGTCATTAACAGCAAAGACGATGATGTGTGCCATATTTAACTTGTTAAATAATACATTCAATATGCTGAACTGAATGACTGCTTGCATTAATAAAACCGTTGTAACATTTTTAAGTCAACCCATTTACTGATCACAGCAACTGTGTTGGAACTGATTTGTTTAATAAAGGCCCCGACATAATTGCTTTAAGCACATCATTAACAAAACAGGGTATTATTAACAACAGTTAAAAGGGGCCGCGCTGGTGTAGTAGTTAAACTACTCCCCTCCCACCAAGGCGAACCGGGTTCAATTCCCAGCAGGGTCGCCCCCGAATTCTCGCATGTGGGAATCGTGCCGGACAATGCTGCTAGTTGGCCGATTTTCTCGGGGATCTCCTGTTTCCGCCGTCCTTTCATCCATTCTCGCCTCACTTCACCCTCATCGGCTCTCAAGACCTTGATGTAAAGAGCTGCCCAAACCTCTTCACTCACTCACTTCACAAGAGTTGAACTGCATTTAATCCAATAAGTACGACAAAGTACAATAGCGTACAGCGATAAGCATAGTATTAGCAAGAAGAAGAGTTCAACTCAGTTTAACTTTCCTTAAAGGGTTCTATTGCTGTGCATTGTTGTTCGGCCAAACAGAAGCCTCGAAGCCTGTACTATGTGGTGAAGTGGAAAACCAGTTTCTGAAATAAGAAAGTGTGTGTACTGGCTTCAGTTTTCATATAGTAACACACTCTTTTTTTAACTCTGTAGTGTGTTGGTATTCGGAATTTGTAAGAGATTTAAAACTTGGTTTACTTATTTTCGGCAGAAATGGTGGAGATAACAGTTTTGATTGAACTAATGTTAATTGTGATGGTTTACTGACTATTTTTATGAAATCATGCTACCAACTGAAGCAACAAAAATTTCTCAAATAGCAATGTTGGAAAAATAAACAAATGAGCATTGCAAGTGTTGTGGCAATTGTTACCAAGTCACTGTGCTCGTGTTGTGACGCGTTCTTATCGTTATAAATATGCTTGCAAAATGCTTGTCGGTGATGCCAGCCCCATACCAATGCTATGCCACCATAAGAATAAAACCATGGTGATAATGTTTAAAACACAAAAAAGATTTAATTTTCAACACGTAAGTTCAGGCAGTCAAATATTACCACTTTAGCCTACAGGATCGCAATAAAGGATTAAATTAAAATACACAAAATTGAGGCATCATGTTAAATCATCACATTCCAAACCATAAGATTTGTTTTATATATTACCATACCCACCCCTTCCAAGAAAAAAAAATTAATATCAACATTGTTATTATTTTTTTTAAGTTTAAAACCAAGTTTTGCAATCTTTAATTTTTTACATCACAATTACTTAAGTTGTATTGTCTATCCTCTTTGATTACTGATTAGGATACTGATAGAGTTGTGTTCTTTTGGCATGGTGTTGTAATTAAAATGTAGCTGTTTATTAGAACCGGTTACTGCGTCACTGCCTGAACATCCATCGCTGTCTGAAGTCATATGACTGGTTAATGTACATGCTCATAACATAATGTGTACAGCTACAGGCAAAAAAAAATTATCAAGAGTAAAGAAAAATTATGCTAGAGTCCATTCTCTGCTACTTCCAATTCACGAAGCCCTGATGCAGTTCTACTTCCACGATATTCCTCCGCCCCATGCAAACAAATCTTAATCGAGTTTAGAAAATTACACTAAAGGGACAACGCTCTGTATTTGTGCGCACTCAATGTAATAGTGTTGCGCTTAAGAACTACACCTTACTAAGCATTGCCAACACACATATTTTCTTTTTTGTTTTTATTTGAATTAATTTCAAATGAAATACTATGATTAATAAATAAAATACAAGTAAAAGTACAATTAACGAAAAATAAGATATTTTTATGTTAACACAAGTATAAAACGTTNTGAACATCCATCGCTGTCTGAAGTCATATGACTGGTTAATGTACATGCTCATAACATAATGTGTACAGCTACAGGCAAAAAAAAATTATCAAGAGTAAAGAAAAATTATGCTAGAGTCCATTCTCTACTACTTCCAATTCACGAAGCCCTGATGCAGTTCTACTTCCACGATATTCCTCCGCCCCATGCAAACAAATCTTAATCGAGTTTAGAAAATTACACTAAAGGGACAATGCTCTGTATTTGTGCGCACTCAATGTAATAGTGTTGTGCTTAAGAACTACACCTTACTAAGCATTGCCAACACACATATTTTCTTTTTTGTTTTTGGTAATTATCTAGTTTAGGGGCTTTTCTGAAAAACACAATAAAAATTTAAAATTATGATATATTTCTACTCTACTAATGATGCAGAACACGAATATACTAGGGGCATTAACGTCCGACTAATTTCGTAATATGTGCCCACCTAACCTAACAAAACCTAACCCCACGATGGGCGAATCACTATTTTACATTTTTAAACTAACCTAGGATTGTTGGGTTTTACACTAACCTATGATGTTAGGGTTTTAAACTAACCTAGGATAGTAGGGTTTTACACTAACCTAGGATGTTTGGGTTTTATACTAACCTAGGATGTTTGGGTTTTACACTAACCTAGGATGTTTGGGTTTTACACTAAAATACGAATGTAGGATTGCAGGGATTTAAAGGAACCGTAAAACACACCAAAAGAATGTAAATTGACTCACCTAGGTAGGGGGCTGGTATAATTCCTCTGACGTTAATAGACACAAACAAACATATTTCGCAAGTTTTTTTTAATATGTTCTACTTATTTTAACACTACGGCCGCTTCAATATCAACTAGGTAAGCTATGCTGAATTCATTAAAACAACTTTTGTTGGCATAAAACGTTTCGTTCATAAACGTAAACAAACTGTCAGAAACAGTCATCTCACAAACTTGTTCAATTTTTTAAAATATGTTGCACTTATTTTAAAGCGATGCCCCTAGTATATTCGTGTTCTGCATCATTAGTAGAGTAGAAATATATCATAATTTTAAATTTTTATTGTGTTTTTCAGAAAAGCCCCTAAACTAGATAATTACTTTGTTTTTATTTGAATTAATTTCAAATGAAATACTATGATTAATAAATAAAATACAAGTAAAAGTACAATTAACGAAAAATAAGATATTTTTATGTTAACACAAGTATAAAACGTTTGTGATACATGGAACATTTATGAAACAACCAAATACGTCCTACATGGGGCAATTTTTCTAAGGTTTAATTCAAAAAGTGTGAAGAAACTGCAAATAGACTATATAGCCCTTTGCTTTAATTGTCCTCCTTCTCTGGACTATATTTTAACTTTTATGATGCCTAAATACATCCTTAATACATGAAAGGGCTGTATGTCACAAGTCTAACGACAAGTGTAAAGAATAGCTGCTTTTTGGAAGGTTAAATATATGGCTTTTGAACACCTTACCTGTTTCATGTTTAGGAGGGCGTAATGATAAAATAAGCAGAACGTCGAAAATAAAATAGATAATATACTAGGAGTTCGGCCGCTTTCTTTACGTCGGACGCCATGATGTTTAGTCCTGTGATGCTGTAATAACGTAAACAAATGTGAATCGGCCATCACCTTATTGGCTGTGGCTGTGTAGACGTTACAGTATGTTTGTTGCAGTTTAGATGAGAGACAGTGCGGTTCGTGGCGAGTGGTGTGTGTTGTTGTGTGCGTGAGTTGTGACGTCCGAATCCAACTGTGCGAAGGCTTGTGATTTAAGAATGGAGGGTGCAAGAAAGTTGTCTATGTGGCGTGTGTTACTTGGACGTTTTAATAGATCATGGTGTTTTGTCGAGTGAGGTAATGTGCAAATCATGAACTACAGTAGTTGAATTGGCAGAGGACAGTGAAAATTGTACCCGCCGCCTACCTAGGTGAGATAATTCATATACTCTCAGTATGTTTTACTGTTAATTTGTAACCCTAAAATCGTAGATTAGAATAAAATCCTAGGTTAGATTAAAAATTTAAAATAGTGATTCACTCATCGTGGGGTTAGGTTAAGTTAGGTTAGGTGGACACATATTACGAAATTGAGTGGGCAAATGTAAAATTTAGGTGTTTTTATATATTCTTTGTGGGTGTATTTTTCGTGATTTTACCTCACAATTTCCCAATATCTTCACAGCCCTCCCCACTATCGTTTTTGTGGTTTTGTAATAATATTCATAAATTCGTGTTCTGTGTAATTAGTAGTTGAAATATACTATTTTCTGGATTTTTCTTTCGGAACAGCCGCTATTCTTTACATTTATCAGTCTAACCACCTACAGGCACAGAGTAGGTTGAATGCATTAGCATGTTTTCATGAAGAAGCAACATTATGCTAAACTACTGCAACACCTTAAACTGTAGAGATGTAAGCTTTAGAGTAATAATTTGGGTAAGTAATGCAACACAAGGAATGTTAGCCCCCGTCAAAAATTAGATCCTATACTATTTATTTTGAAATCTGATTTTATGGTTTACGTCTAGTGATTTCACAGGATTGTTTTTTCTCCTCGTGACAAATTTATGCATACAATAGCTTTCATATAACAACACGCAAAACCAATAAATTTATACCATAAAACGTATTATTAGACCTACCTACTACAATAGGTGATAAAGCCAAATAGCATCCCATTACAAAGGTTAAAAATATACATGCTACCAAAAATTGGAAAATTCTTAAGTTCCATCTTGCAAATCGTATGGGTAGGATATCTAGCATCACTCCACGAATTTGCGTAGCATGTTACTGTTACACTACTTTATTTTCAAAAGTTAAAATCGATTTTTAAACGCTGACAGCAGATCAAACACTTGCCGCATTTTTTTACTTTATTTTGTTTACAATAGTTCTTCCCCATAGTGTTTAAATAGAGTAGTCAAGTTAATGTTTCATGTCATAACACGTGCAAATTTCGGTCATTATGAAAACTAGGGCGTGTTTGTGATCACATAATCGCATATGAAACACACACGAGATACNACAGTAGTCAAGTTAATGTTCCATGTCATAACACATGTGCAAATTTCGGTCATTATGAAAACTAGGGCGTGTTTGTGATCACATAATCGCATATGAAACACACACGAGATACATTATGTGCGCATATGATGTTTATGATGATGATCAAGACATAATATTGGTAATAACCCGGCTAATACAAAATTAAAGACAACTACTTATTTGAGGTCTTACGCAATCGTGAACCGCACCAGTAGGTTGCCTGAAACTCTGATCATGAGTAGCACAAACTCCAAATGGCTCATAAATCGACAGGTTACAAAACTGCATCTCTGTATCAGATTATAAAGCGAGTAACAAATAGGACCTAATGCAACTTGTAAAATTATTAATCAATTAACAAATAAAAGGTTTCCAGCAATCGAGATGCACGAAACTCGAGTAAATTCTGATTTCACTTAGTTCGCAAATATATATGCAATGACATACATACATTAAAGACGAGATAGCCTGATTTTCATCTTTTGTGCTCACCCATGGTCAGAAGTTTACTTTCTGAATAATTTGTTAAGTATAATGATAATTATTTTGCAGCTTGAATATATTCGAACAGCATTAAAACTTTATCAAATTCGATGTATTTAACAATATATATCTCGTCCATGTTATGTGATGTGACAGCTTGATACCGTCAGTGGGTTGGAAGGCTGGATGTTTTGTTAAATGGGGTGATAACTCCTTCACCTGGGATGTTCCCGGAGACATACCAAGATCATGCGATACGGAAATAATAATGATGAGGTCTGTATGGGCGCGAGATAATCAGTCAAATTGCTTGGATTAGCACGAGACTCTTTCAGAGCCTGCTCGACAGCAGAGCGAAACCCTGCACCCTGGCATGAAACATGGTTGTATACTTGTCTATTTTGGCTGACCATACACTGCTGAGATACACTCAAACTATATATAGGATAACCACGAGTGTACTCATGGGGTTGTAAAACCTGCACTTATTAAGTATGCCATGATGAATCTATATAGGTGTGATGCATAGTGATCATCATTATGTACGTGCACGAATACCTTAAGAAGCAGGATAACCCCGATAAAAGACTTCCATGTGATGGAATATGGCTATCCCTCAAAGTTCACAGTGAAGCAGGTACCAAGGAGCTCTAGGTACCCTGTCTGGAAATAATATACACAACACAAATTCACTTGTTACTTGCATGTATCCAGAATGATGATGAATGGTACACAACACCTTAAATGTAAGCAGGTGTGCCGCTTAGACCAACTTGCTGGTGAAAAATGCCTCTCGGGCGACGTCCAATAAGGCTAAGAAATAAAAACTGGTGGGGCTTCCGTGGTACTGGCGATGTGTATACACGGGGCAGACATGCTAATGCAAAGATCTGGTATATTAAATGCTATCTATGGCAAAGAATGACTGCTCACAAAACAATGAAGACCCTGGGTCGTGAAACACATGCAACTTCTTGTCCCTGCTAAGACTAAGTGACTGAGTCAGCGATGCTGCAGTCTTGACCTTGTCAATGTCACATGCCAAGACAAAATCTCTTCGTGCAAACACAAACTATGTGAATTTAAATTAAGGATAATGCCATAGTTACATTTACATGTACTCTTTATGATGCTCTTGTGCTCAAGTCTTACATAATAAGAACAATTCACATTAATTAACCACTTGAATTGTAATGATAAATTTGCTATTACTATGCTAGGGAACATTATGTTGTTAGGTTGTCAGGATTGCTCCTCGAGTCCATCTGCTAAAGACAACTACTTATCAAATTTCTTGAAAGTATAATCATCTTCGTCAGTATTATAATTAGTACTTGCTTATGCTCCCCCTTTCTAAGGCTTCGTATTAAAATGTTAACTGTCTTGGAGGGTTTATGCCATAAGATGGCTATGTGCACATGTGACAACACATCCCCACTGAATGGGAAACCTTGCCGTAACATTCCCTACATGTGCCTTACAATTAATTCACAATCTTGATATGATGCAACTGCTAACTCAGCTCACTAAACTGCATTTACGAGGCTGCCCCTTGCACTAACTCTAGGGGTACAGTATGGTTAACACAAAATGGTAGAGTACACAAGGTCGCTGCGCAACCCCAGTCATCATGCATGATGAATTGGCACACTACTGGTGGTCAATGATGCCTTGTTGCATGGTGGAGTGCACAGGACTGCTACACAGAAAGAGTGTCAACAGGGTCTCAAAAGGGATAGGAGCCATGGCTGATGTCAAATGCCCCATACCCCCCTTCAGGAGCCCTATGTTCACTCTCTATGCCTGCTGCTGTGGATGTTTGCATCATTCCTTGTCAGAGGAGAGGTACCACGGTGGACGTCTATGGGGACGAGGCTTCAGATAGTACCTCTCTGCCAGGGTGGACCTCCACACTGACAGGGCTGGATTACTGGAACTGTGGTGATGCTGTTGTCTCTATTGGGTTTGATGGGTGCAATATCGAAGTCGCTACTGGTGGGGCGATAGTGCCATGTTTTCTTGTGGGGTCCCTGGGGGCAGGGTCGGATGGCGCCTGTAGCATCGCTACTGTAGACGTCCACTGCCCAGTCTGGAGATGGTCGATCTGCCTGTTGTGCTGATGGGTGTTTTGAGCCTCCCGAACTCTCGCTGTTTGGCCCTACTGCAGGCATTGGGACACCGGGTATCAGTGCCGCTGCTGCAGCTAAAGGTGCTGATAATGCTGCAAGTGTGGTTTGACATGGAAGGCATGACATCGCTGTTGCAGTTAATTATGCTGATGGTGCTGCAGATTGAGCTGGACATGTGAGATGCCTCTTGGTGGGCATGAGAATGCCGAATATTGATGTGAGCCACGATGTCGCTGTTGCTATTGATGATGCTGCATGGTTAGATGGATGGGAGGCATTCTAGCTCCACTGGATGTTCGTCTGCACTCGATCTCCTGATGGGCATTGGGGTACTGTGCATCTGTTAGGACGACGATGCCACTTTGCCACCGATTATGCTTAATATGCTGCAGGATGAGCTGGATGTGGGATGAATGTCATCTCTACTGAATGTTCATCCACACTTGATCCCCTGGTGTACATCAGGATGCATGACATCGGTGTGGACGATTATGTCGCTGCTGCAACTGATGGTGCTGTTGATTCTTCAGGGTGAGCTGGACTTTTTCAATTCCCAGATTCGTTTACATTGTACCTTCCCTCAACAGGATCCAAAATTAGCTCTTCCATTGCCCATGATGAGTTTCTTCTCCCCATCCAACTGAAACAGGATGGCCCCTAGTGCTTCCTGACTCGTGTCCATTTGAAGATATAGGTGTTTCGTAGTGTCGAGGTGGACGAGAGTGTAACACTGACTGAAACACAATTTGATCTCATTGAATGCTTTTTNTCCAACTGAAACAGGATGGCCCCTAGTGCTTCCTGACTCGTGTCCATTTGAAGATATAGGTGTTTCGTAGTGTCGAGGTGGACGAGAGTGTAACACTGACTGAAACACAATTTGATCTCATTGAATGCTTTTTCTGTATTGTGGGTCCATTGTTTCTTATGTTGCATTGACAACAGCACAGTGAGGGGCACTGTTACAGAAACAAAATTCTGTATGTATTGGTGCAGCCAGTTCACTAGATCAAAAAACTTCCTCAATTGCTTACATTTCCTGGGTGCTTGGTACTCCTGAATGATCCGCAGGTGTTCTGGGCTGGGTCAGTCTCTTGTTCGTCTACTAAGTGCCCCAGTAAATCTAGAGTCGCCTTGCCAATGTGATATTTGTGATTTTCGCAGGTTAAGACACTGACTGCAAATATTTCTAACACTAATGTGAGGTGTTGCAAGTGCTTATCCTGGGTGTTTCGTCAGACGATTACATCATCTTGGTATGAAGTTGTAAACTTCCCAATGTAACGAAGTGGACCATCCTTGCTTGGAAGGTATTCTCGAGGTACTGCCTGTTGTATCCCCCAGATATTACCTTCTTTACAAAGTGATGCCATGAAGGTTTCATGTGAATTAAATGGAATTGAGAACACTGCTTTTGGTTTCAAGACCTCATCTTGCAGTTAATTTGTGGATGGGCGACACGGGCACCCCACCTCTAAGTGTTCGGGTGAAGTAATGGGCTGGGTGGTCATTTGTCAAACGAATCCTTGCCAAGGGAACAGTGTGTTGCTATAATTTATGCCAGGTGATTCTACACAGACTGCGAAGAGGCTGCTAGAAAACTGTGTTGGCCGGTGTCCTACGAGCCTTCGGTCCAATGAGATTCGAGATCTCATACCTGGAACAGTAGATAATAGAGTGGAGTTTTATGTAGACTGGTTATGGATGAATAATTATTTTTGTTTTGAACTGTTGCAGTGATGTATACTGGAGTTGACTGTACCAAGAGTACAAGAATATGTTAGTGTTGTGGACCTACTGATTGCAAGCGAACGATTGTGTGAAACTTATAAGTTGAAAGTNGAGTACAAGAATATGTTAGTGTTGTGGACCTACTGATTGCAAGCGAACGATTGTGTGAAACTTATAAGTTGAAAGTACACAACTGCTTCAAAGACAACTCCTTTTAAAAGGGTTAATGTCTCGGTAGTGGATGCATTGCTACTGAATGCTAAAGTGAAAGCCAAAACTTTAAAGCAAAGGTGAAAGTACTTGGCAGGGTTATTTGGTGAGGGAAATGTTCGTGATTCAGTCGCCACAGCAGCAGTGAACAGGCTACTCGACAAGGACTTCCATTGGGACCAATTTAAATACCCCCATAAAAGAAAAAAATGGTTACAGAAAATCTGGTATGCCTTGAATGGACTGGAAAAGAACGTTGTGAACTGCTGGACATCCGAGATTCATGAAGAGAAGGCGGAAAGAGAAGACGAANGAGTACAAGAATATGTTAGTGTTGTGGACCTACTGATTGCAAGCGAACGATTGTGTGAAACTTATAAGTTGAAAGTTCACAACTGCTTCAAAGACAACTCCTTTTAAAAGGGTTAATGTCTCGGTAGTGGATGCATTGCTACTGAATGCTAAAGTGAAAGCCAAAACTTTAAAGCAAAGGTGAAAGTACTTGGCAGGGTTATTTGGTGAGGGAAATGTTCGTAATTCAGTCGCCACAGCAGCAGTGAACAGGCTACTCGACAAGGACTTCCATTGGGACCAATTTAAATACCCCCATAAAAGAAAAAAATGGTTACAGAAAAACTGGTATGCCTTAAATGGACTGGAAAAGAACGTTGTGAACTGCTGGACATCCGAGATTCATGAAGAGAAGGCGGAAAGAGAAGACGAAANAATGGACTGGAAAAGAACGTTGTGAACTGCTGGACATCCGAGATTCATGAAGAGAAGGCGGAAAGAGAAGACGAAAGTGATGGGGAATAATGATGATAGCAACGAGGGTGAACCTGTTCAAGGTGAAGGAGAAGCTCCTCAGTACTGCGATGTGGAAGGGGAGAGAACATCTCTTCAGGTACAGGAGGGAGATCTCTGTGATATCAGAAAGAAGTTGCAAGAATTCAACTGATTTAATACAGTCGACCAAAAAATTCTCAAACAAGCCTTTTTTTTTTAGAGTAATTTAACTTTCTAAAGAGAATTCTTCATTTGAGCAAAAAATTATGAATAAATTATGTTTACTTATTTTTATTTTCTTTTTGGGTACTATAAAAGTACAATTAACACTAAGTAACATGTATCAATATACTGAAGAGGAGCCTGCATTATGAAAAACTATACAATCATACTTTATTCGTGGCTTTTCTGAGAGCACTCTGTACGATATAACAGATAAAATACAGATCTGTCTTGCAGTTTCGTCTTCATAGTAAATCTACATTTTGCCCTAAGATAATAAAAGCCAAATGTTTTAAAACATCATTGATATTTATTAGAGAACATAATCTCTTTCTCCTTGTATCGTATGTTTTCAATCAAACTTCGGTACTTCATTTTTGAACTAATCTCTGTTCTATGTTATTAATGTTGTTGTGTGTTTCAAGCCATCTGTATTTGACTGATCGTTTCTGATTGAAAGTAACATATGAACTTATTTGTATAATCAGTTTTTTGATAATGTTTTATTTAAAACATGATATTATTTAATGGATTACAATAACGTAGGCGATATTAATGAAATATATTATTGGGTTGATGAAATACCACTGTCAAGACCAAAGAAGAATATAACTAGGGATTTTTCAGATGGTGGTAAGTTTTGTTAATTAAATAAATGGGTTTTGGAAAGTTTTCTCTACCCCCCCGCCTCCCCTAAATTATAAAATTATATAAAATAACATGACACTTACCTTACATGCTAAACTTACCTTAACTAACAAAAACTTCGTTTGTAGAAGTTCTCATCGAAGTAGGAGTTGTAAAATAAGTACCTGAGCTCTTAATAATTTAAATGTCTCACTTGCAATGCCATACATTCTGAAAACTTATGCTGTGTTGTAGTGATGCTATGTTAATTATTCATATTACTTAACCACAATTCATAGAATGCTAAATAATCAAGTATATGTTGTTAGCTATATGTGCAGAGAGCCCAACAATAAATAAAACTCTAGTGTCGCTCACTTGTTTCTTACCAGGAAGCACTACAAACATAGCACAAATTGTTTTCTTTCCTGTCTCATAATTGTTTAGTAGCTTGCAAATGCTCTATTTGTTTCGGTGAAAACAGTATGGAAATCATTTTCTGAAACAGGCATGAATGCAAATCGGCTTTAACATTATGTCTCTCACTTCCCTCGGGACCAGCAACCCACTGTTGCATACTGCTTGGTGATAGACCATCGCACGAAGTGATTTACTCGTAAGTCATGTGTCATGAAAGAGAACATGCATCGTGCGCAGTCCACCAATTACAGTATGTGCCCACCCTGACCACTCACACCAGCATCCGTGGTCAGCACACCACCCATGTCCACGTGTTTTTAAAATGGCAAACATAAGACATGTTTAACAGAGCACTACTTTTATAGTAAAGCACCACTTCCTGTGCATTAAGTTATACGTAGTGAACGACATACACATATATTAGACAATTCCTTTTATTATAACAGATGTGAACAAGAATCCAGAAGCTAATTACTTGCTTGATGTTATACATAGCAGGGAAAGTTGTCAAAGATATTAATAAATTTATGATAGGTAATATCTGAAAAAGTTAACTTATTAATGTTAAAACCTCGATATCATCATCGGCTTGATTCAAGCTTATCGAGCTTGTCATGATAAGTATGTAAGCTTGCAGCAAGCCTTATGTACATGCCAGCAACCTTTAATCGTGCTAATTAGTCCCTGCATGTCAAGCTTAAAGTAATTTTGATAAGTAAAACTTGCTGTAAGCTTGCCTTGGCAATCCGCAAGCACAATTCAAGCAATCTGCAAGTCTGACATTAGCAAGTAAGTTATGAGCTAGAGAAATTTGACTTGAATCAAGTTTGAATCACACATGATATGAGAAACTTGATCCGAAAGACAAATTCAGGTCAAATGGTAAGCTTGACACAAGATGCTATCTGGGAAGTTAACTTCTCTAAATATAACTGTGCTCATGTTAAAATGAAATTAACTGAGTAATTGTTAACAATAAAAATGTTGCCTATAAAAATAATATCTTCACTGTCAACCTGTATATACTGATTAGTCATGCAGGAATGTAACTGTTCAGTGCATATACACCATGTGTTAAGTTACGAATATTTGCAAATGAATTATTCGCGCCGAGTATCTTTCATGTCATATAAGCCTTCTAGGTAGGTATAAATTTAACGAAAGTAAGTTTGAATTACTAACCTGATCCTAACAATTAAAAGTTAATAATTTGTAAGTACAGTTGGAAAATAAATTAAAAAGACCAAAACAATTAATTGTAAAATTGTTAGGCCTGTTTATTTTTAATCGTTAATCACAGGCATGGTATTATTCTGCCTTTATAATAGAGGACTCAATCTTTAAATTATCAGTGTAATTTAATTATGAGGGAATTCTGCTTAAAAATCCAGTATGTTTAGCTCAATCTCTTAAACTGTTTCGATAAGTGAATAAATTGAATCTGTAAGACTTGTCTCAGTGAATGTTCTACAACAGTGTCATTAAAATGCATCTGTGACTAAACACAAAATAGATGTGTTCGTTTATAAGCAGGTATGTCATTTCCAAAATGTCTTGCCTCATTAAGCTAGTATATTAATGTTTCTTTGATTTTTGCCTAGCAAAATGATTGTTGCTAAATTGATATTTGTTTACTGCAGACCAGAGACTTAAATCCAAAAACTGAATTTTGAATACAATGTGGACTAATTTCATTGTGAAACTAATTCCTGGGTTGTCAGTTTCATTCAATATGTGTTGAATCCAAAATGCATTATTAAAACTTTAACACTCTGCATTTGGGTACATTTAGGTTTTGAGGGGTGGTGAACAAGGAGTAGGAATAATTGATGGTAATGGTAACCTGACTAGGCGCCAGACACTGTCAGCAGGAGGTGTCGAGATGAGATTGCTGGTATTCTCAGGATCGTGTGGCCTTCTGCCCGGACGATGATGATGGAATATAGTTGAGTCGTTCCGATGATGCTGGTGAAGTCAGGCTCCCCTCATGCCTGTTACTTACATTGCAGAGTGCAGTGGGCCTATTTAGGCTGACCCGCGTGCCTTAAGTGGTGATGAATAGTACTTTAAATAAAACTGTGCATATTTAAGTTGCTGAAAATACACACTTGATTGCATATTGTAGGGGACCCGTGCACCTAAATGCCTTATGGGCTGTGCTCAGAAATAAAACACATAGTTTGAAAACTCATGTATATTTAACTTTACACAACACATTAAGCACTTTACAGTGAAACTGAAGCAGTACCTGGCCGCGCGCCGCCCGACAGGTAGGCTGTACTGCTTAAAAACACACGAACACAAGATGGTGACTTACTTGAAATTAAGCTTCCCCAGGCAATACTATACCTGGGGAAGAATGGGTGGAGTCTCCGGGTGCAGAAAACGAAACAGGTTCTGGTGAAGTTACTTATGTCTATTGAAAACTAAATGGCCTGCTTGAAGATGCCTGGCATGGCACAGCCTACCCCTTGAGACTTTGGGACAAAGACTGCATCGTGGCGGGCGCACCTAGCCGTAACGTGGCGATTGCGCACCAGAACTACTTTGCTTGAAAAACAACTTACATAGAAACACACATAATTCTTGCAAAAATATAACAGAAACTCAACAATATTATTTAAAATGTAAAAACACTTGCGGAACAGTTTATTGGTGAGGTGAAATTAGGGTGACATCGTGACATAAATACAAAACTTTGAGGAAAAGAAAAGAAAACAACAGGTTTGATTTGCACTGGTGTCGTTCACGTAATTGACATGTCCTTATGGCTTTTAATATTTATTTAAATTAAATTTCATTTGCGCCCTTCATTATCTTACCTAAATCCTCCATACTGCCTCCTTTCCGGTGATGAAGCCATTTTGAGGGGGAGGGGTTGGAGCGGATGGTTACATTGCCTTGCTCCCTCACACACTGCACTGAACTACGTTTCCCGAGCATGTTCGGTGCCAACACCCATCGTGCACATTGTTGCGGTGGAGTTGGGCGCGCTGCATGGCAGACGGTCTTAAAGGGGCAGGGCATTGTTCCGCATCAACTTCCCAATGTCATTTCGGTGTGCGATGATCCCTCACTTATTACTCATAACCTGCTGCTTAGCCAATCTGCAATCCATTCATGGGCATGGAAACTGGATACATTGTGCCTTCCTTTTAGAGTCAATAGTTCTTTAACTTTTGAATAATTTTTTCAATATTTGTTCTCCGAGTAGTTCGCTGGACCTCCACCGAGCTATCAAGCCATTAGGATTCATAACACCTGATCACAGCAGTGCCATTTAGGCCAACATAAATTTCTATGTATACATATTGAGATTTTGTGTTTTTCTCCTGAATACATTGCTTGTTCAGCATTAGTGTTGTTCACTTATTGGTCGCTTCATAACCACATAGGAGACTGACATTTTCTGGTATTTATTTTTATTTTTGTGTGAGATGATAACAGCATGAACTAGGCCGAGGTGTCAGCAATATGCCACCATCATGCAAGTCTTGATGGCATGGGTTCACAGACTGGGCAGGTTTATGCCATGTGGTGCCATTCAATCTGACATGCAATGCCGTCATAGTCTTTTGGAACATGGTCCTTCGGTCCTGGACTACTCCACTCGATACCCTAGTAGTAAAAAGAGGCTCAACATAATAGTTACAATTCATTCAAATTTCTTACTAACTGGACTCAGGGCTGGACCGGCTTAAATATGTGTGTGTTATGCAAGTAACCTCTGTATCGGTGTCATACTGCTAGTTGCTTACTGCGGTTGCTTACAGTGGTTGGCCATAATCAATCCAGGAGTTCTCCCAGAACTATGTAAGTACCTACTAAACATACGAGTACACTGTATTGAAGTGTCTTGTTGCTATTACCGAGATAGTGGTGGCTGACAACCAATGGTTCATAATGCTTGGTTTTAGGATGTCAGGATCAGGGCTTATTAGGCTAGACTACGATACTCCTTGAGTTAGGTCTTGGGCCAACGCTAGAGTAAATTGGCTGAATGGTATCCAAAGCATACATTGGAGAAAACCCTAACACATACATCTCCACTCATCGTTCCCATCATCTACTACACCCCTAATAATCGTATCACTACAGCTTCCTACAAAATGTATATACTGTCTTCCCTGCCCTACAATGTTACATGTATACTCCCTCTGCCCTAGGATGTTTTCACATATGAAGTTTATTGTTAGTAAAACTCTGAAGTTATAAGTATGTATGTGTATGTAATTGCCAGTACTGGCCAAACTACACTGAAGAGCCAAAAAACTGGTATAGGCGCTCATAGGCAAACAACAGAGGTATGGAACCAATCAGAGTAACGCGATGCGGTCGGCAGCTAGATCGGTTACTGCTACAATGGCAGGTTATCAAGATTTAAGTGAGTTTGAACGTGGTGTTATAGTAGGCGCACGAGACATGGCATCTCCGAGGTAGCGATAACATTAGGATGTTCGCGTACGACCATTCCACGAGTGTACCGTGAATATCGGGAATCCGGTAAAACATCACATCTTTGACATCGCTGCGGCCAGAAAAAGATTGTGAAAGAACAGGACAAATGACGACTGACGAGAATCATTAAACGTGACAGATGTGCAACCCTTTCCGAAATTGGCGCAGATTGGATTTGTGGACTGCCCTGCAGAATTCATGGTGTGAATTGCCTCCTGCATACCTTCAGGCNTATAGTCGGCGCACGAGAGATGGGACATAGCATCTCCGAGGTAGCGATAACATTTGGATGTTGGCGTACGACCATTCCACGAGTGTACCGTGAATATCGGGAATCCGGTAAAACATCACATCTTCGACATCGCTGCGGCCAGAAAAAGATTGTGAAAGAACAGGACAAATGACGACTGACGAGAATCATTAAACGTGACAGACGTGCAACCCTTTCCGAAATTGGCGCAGATTGGATTTGTGGACTGCCCTGCAGAATTCATGCTGTGAATTGCCTCCTGCATACCTTCAGGCTTTAGTCGAGTCGATGCCACGTCGTCTTGCGGCACTTCTGCGTGCTCGGGTGGGCCCTACACAATATTAGGCAGGTNATTAGTCGAGTCGATGCCACGTCGTCTTGCGGCACTTCTGCGTGCTCGGGTGGGCCCTACACAATATTAGGCAGGTGTACCAGTTTTTTTGGCTCTTCAGTGTATACTGTGAATATGAAAATCTGCAAAGATAATATTACACATACGTATTTAGGTAATTCTGGGTCTGACTCCTTTTAACTAAGGATGCAATAGAAATACTAGAATAATTGAATTTTTATAATTAAATAGGTTTTTGTAAACTTAACTAAACTAAGAATTATTTTTAATGCTAACAAAATGAGAGGAACATTTATTTAATCGTTTAAGATTATTTGAAGTTTATGGCTTGTTCTTACATTTTTTAGTTCTAGTTGCTGAAATAATGAAGTTCTTTTACCCTAAATTGGTGGATCTACACAATTATGCTCCAGCGAGCTCGAAATCTCGCAAAATACACAACTGGATCACATTAGACAAAAAGGTAAGGTACCTTTTATGTACATCTCTTTTAAGCAAGATAACTGTTAACAGATAATAACATCACGAACATCGCCACTTAGGTAAACCATTGGCCAATTCTTTCATTCAGGCACTTAATATAATTTACTGCTTGCCGAATTCTTTCACACTATAATTTGAAGTTACCACTGACTGCAACTTTTGTTACAACTTAGTAACTGTGATGCCATGACTCCGTGCCTTCTTTAGCTCGATCTCATTACACAGACTTGCACAAAGCACACGAGCCTAACGAGCCTATAAATACACCAAAAATTTATAAAAGAAACAAACAAAAACAAAAAAATATTTCAGTGGTTTCTGTTGTGTGGAATTAACAATAAAATAAATTTTTGATGTTTCCTATTATTTTTGATTGGTAACCCAATAACTTTATTGGATTCCAGTGGTTTCTGCCGTATACAGATTTAGTGGACAGAAAACATTTCAGTGATTTCTGTTGGTGCCTATTGTCTTAAAACACTGGAACCATTGGTTTTAATTGTTTTCTATTAGGGTACAACTTCTAGTGACTTGGGTTGATTTCTGTTGTAAATTAATATGTTCATTTGTAAGGTAATCTAATGGTTTCCATTTACTTCTGTCTGTTGGTTTCTGTTGTGTTTAGTTGGTTTTTGATGTTGGAATATGTTGTATGCGAGTGGTTACCACTGTAATTTAGTTTGTTTTGTTGTTTTTTTCTGTGCTGTAGTTTATTGTTTTCTGTGAGATTAAAGTGGTTTATATTAGTTTCTATGGTGTTCCATTGGTTTTTCTTGTTCTGTAAAATGTTGANTTTTCTGTGAGATTAAAGTGGTTTATATTAGTTTCTATGGTGTTCCATTGGTTTTTCTTGTTCTGTAAAATGTTGATTTTAGTTGTGTTCTAGTGGCTCCCACTTCTTTCTCTACTGCTATTGTTAGTTGGGTTTTTATGTATTGTAATGGATTCCATTGGTGCTGTTGTATTCTAGTGGTTACCAATGGTTTATGATGTGTTTTGTTGGCTTTTAATGTGATAAACCCCTGTTAGTTTTGTGTTGTATTCTGGTCTTTTCCATTGGTTTCTGTTGTGTTTTGTTGGTTTCTTGTGTGCTGTGGCCAGATGCTTTCTGTTGTTTTCTAGGGGTTTATATTAGTTACTGCCAAACTTGGGATTCACAGTTAAAAAAATGGTTGCCTGTAAAGTCGGTTTTACGGGCGAAGATTTTACGTGACAACGTAGTGCTGCGCGCGNTTTTCTGTGAGATTAAAGTGGTTTATATTAGTTTCTATGGTGTTCCATTGGTTTTTCTTGTTCTGTAAAATGTTGAATTTAGTTGTGTTCTAGTGGCTCCCACTTCTTTCTCTACTGCTATTGTTAGTTGGGTTTTTATGTATTGTAATGGATTCCATTGGTGCTGTTGTATTCTAGTGGTTACCAATGGTTTATGTTGTGTTTCATTGGTTTCTATTGTGCTGGAACCATTTGGTTTATGTTGTATTCAAGTGGTTCCCATCGGCTATTGTTGTGTTTTGTTTGGTTTCTATTGTGCTGTAGCCAGTTAGTATCTGTTATATTCTAGTGGTTTCCATTGGTTTCTGTTGTGTTTTGTTGGCTTTAATTGTGATAAACCCCTGTTAGTTTTGTGTTGTATTCTGGTCTTTTCCATTGGTTTCTGTTGTGTTTTGTTGGTTTCTTGTGTGCTGTGGCCAGATGCTTTCTGTTGTTTTCTAGGGGTTTATATTAGTTACTGCCAAACTTGGGATTCACAGTTAAAAAAACCAACGATTAAAATTGACCGTTAAAAAAGTGTGTAATTTGTACTCATTAATTTATTTTAAAATTAATAAATTTTAACNTAACGATTAAAATTGACCGTTAAAAAAGTGTGTAATTTGTACTCATTAATTTATTTTAAAATTAATAAATTTTAACATTATATCGTTAAAATATCTGGTTAACTATTAAAACTAATGTTAGTTAACTTTACAATTACCTGCAGACCGAAGATTACAACGAAATAATGTAAATGCCATTAATATCTTGTCAAACTTCTTAAAAATACGCAACGTATTTGACGGCCGACGAGTTGCACACCACTATATACAGATCGATACACATACATTATTTACTGAATCGAAGATCATCGTTAGTCACACGCAACGCAATTGTGTGGTAGGTGAAATAGCATAATCGCGATCTATCGATACAACCTTTCACCATGAAGAAATTACAGTTGCACAGTTGATGGTCCTCGTGCAGTATGCACTTTTCGATCGTTTTTGTACCTAGATACTGCACTGTTTTGGTTCCGTTCTAAGTTGTGCTATAAGAGTTTACTTTAGAAATTTTATTTCAAGTGGTTATGAAGAATATTGTTAACTCNTTCCGTTCTAAGTTGTGCTATAAGAGTTTACTTTAGAAATTTTATTTCAAGTGGTTATGAAGAATATTGTTAACTCGTCATTTTGATAAGTACTCCTATTTGATTCGTCATTCAGCAACCAGGTTCTGGTAGATTTTTTTGGGACTGTAAATTGTGATTTGTTTAATGTTTGGAATAAACATCGACAAAAAACTTTTTTGAGACTTTATTTGAAATGAAAATTTTTTGTTACTCTAACTTTGAACTCTAATCAGTAAATTTAGTTTTAACTTAAACTTTATCAGTCAGTTTAGGTGGATTTTAACTTCTAACTTTAATAATTTAATTTGTTCTTACTCTAACTTTAACTTTAATCAGTTAGATTATTTAGTTAATTTTCNACTTCTAACTTTAATAATTTAATTTGTTCTTACTCTAACTTTAACTTTAATCAGTTAGATTATTTAGTTAATTTTCCAAGTATGGTTCCTGTTGCATTTTGTTGGTTTAAGATATGCTGTTGCCAGTTGGTTCCTGTTGTATTTTATTGTGTTTTGTTGGTTTTTATTGTTGTAAATTTAGTTGGTTTCTGTTGTGTTATAGTGGTTTCCATTGTTTTTTGTTTCTGATGTGCAGTATTTTCTTTTTTTTTGTTGTATTTTAGTTCTTTCTATTATTTATGTTGTGCCTTATTGGTTTCTGTTGTGCTGTAGTGGCCTTAATTATTTTACATAATGTTTTGCTGTTTCTATTGTGTTCTGTTGTTTTCTACTGTGTTCTGTTGGTTTATGTCGTGATATTTTGGTTTATGTTGTATTCTATTTATTTATGTTGTGTTCTGTGTGTTTATGTTGTGTTCTGTNTTATGTCGTGATATTTTGGTTTATGTTGTATTCTATTTATTTATGTTGTGTTCTGTGTGTTTATGTTGTGTTCTGTGTGTTTATGTTGTGTTCTGTTGGTTTCTGTTGTGTTTTTTTGGTCTCTGTTGTCTTTTNATTTATGTTGTGTTCTGTGTGTTTATGTTGTGTTCTGTTGGTTTCTGTTGTGTTTTTTTGGTCTCTGTTGTCTTTTGTTGGTTTATATTGTGTTTTTTTTTTTTCGTTTTTGTTGTGTCATAGTATTTTAGGGTCTATTGTATTCAGATTGTTTAAATAGAATTCTCCTGTATTTTCTTGGTTTCTGTTGTGCTGGAGTCAGTTTGTTTCTGTTGTATTCTAGTAGTTTCCATTTGATTTTTTTGTGCTGTAGCATGATTTTTTCTGTTAAATCCTAATGGTTTCCATTGGTTTCTCTTGTGTTCCATTGGTGACTGTAATTTTTTGTTGTATTATAGTGGATTCCATTGGTTTCCGTTTGCCAGTTTTTGCATTATTTTGTATTCTAATTGCTTAGGTGGATTTGTTGTGTTTTGTTGGTTTCTATCGCGAAGAATATTTTAGGGAACTGACGGAAACAGCACCCACCTGCGGTATAGGACTTAATGTATTTCCCTTGAATTTTTGATGTGTTTATTTGTAGTGTCTAGTTTCAGCTCATGTCACATATATCATAATATTTAAGGAATATAAACGTCATTTGCTGCACAATTGACTGACTGCACTAGCACGCTAAATAATGATTTCAGACAAATATCTTCATCAGTTGCAAGAAACTGCTTTATTTTCCCTCGTGAATGAACTTTCTGCTATTATAGAAGTTTAAAAAAAGATAATTTAATAAAAGTTACGATAAAAATATACAAATTATAAAATAATTTTAAAGTTATGTGGCAGTGTACGGTGTTAATTGCAATTGTGCTGGGAGTGATATAGCTACGAAAATACAAAAAGTAAACTCAGGCGATGCATGAACTGCAGCTTTCATCTGATGTGGCTTCCCCCTACCATGACATACACCACTGGTTACAATGCATATCAAATGGTGCATATATCATAAAACATGTGTAATGCTAAGGTAGCATATGTTGTAGCATATTTTTTTTCTAAATTCAATGAATTGTTATTGTTTTATAATACATCTGTTATGCTACAAGTACTTGAATTTATGTAAGTATTTTTTATCGTTCTAGGTTTTCAGTAAACTGAACATACGTCTATCACTGGATATGATCGAACGATTAATTACTGCAAATCCTGGGACGATAGAAAGTCTGCTTGTGGAAATCCGCCACAAACTGGAACAGAGTAAGATGTGTTACATGTTAATAATGATATAAACGTCTCTCTTGGCACAACCTTTGATGTTGAATATAGTGTGCTATATGCGACGTGGTATAGAAATCAATAATTGGCGTGTGTGTTTGTGTACACACACATACGTGTGCTGGAGGTGTGTGTGAAGCGTAAGCCATAATTTTAATATTTTTGTGTTATAATTATTATTACATACTTTTTTTACAGTAACATATCTTAATTCGACAGCACCTTCTTTGGCGTTTCGCAGTTTGAAGATTTTATATATACACGTCTATATGCAGTAAACTATACACAAAGAAATTGAGAGCTAGAAATGAATATTAGAATCCGGCCCGGCATCTGAACATGTGAATTTCAGTAGATAAGTGAATCAGGTACAGGAAGTTACTATCTAAATAGTTCAGTAGATACAACTTAAGAACGGAAAGTCAAAGAAGATTCATGGTTCGAACATTGGCTCAGATTCATAATTTACACGTTAGCTTTCAACGTAAGGTAAGATAATTTTTACGTCCTTTGCTATTTTTTTTCTTGCGATGCAGCTAGAGTATTGTTTCATTTGTGATCATGTGACATTTTTAAACCCGGAAATACATTAGCTGTAGTTTGATGAAAACTAAACTGTTTACAGATAAACTGAGGCCACATCCACATGAGGAAGATGTCGGCAGCCTAAAAGCGATTCCATACGAAGTCCTCTTGAAGAAAGACAGGGAACTGCAAGAGAAAAACGAAACCATAGTAATTCTTAAACAAAAGGTTACTTCTTAAAAAAATACATAATTTATGTTAGTACTTATTATGTTGGGGCGTTTGTAAAGCATGCCGTCACGATAAACGAAATGAGTAAACATTAATCAACGAACTCGGTTCAATGTATCCCTCACATGCATTGATATAGGATAACTTTACCACATAGTTGAGATCAATTTGGTGCATAATTAGCATTAACACGTGGTAGCCATAAAATTACTGTGTCGAAAACATATTTTAAAGGAATTTAACGGGGCATACATTTATACTGTAACGTTTTAAAAAATAATTTGAAGTTAATATCCGTATGCGTTATTCTAAAGTTCGGCGATTTCAGCAAAAACACCGCAATATACATTTATAGAGAGAGAAAGATAGAGATATATATATATATATATATATAAATAGAGAAAGAGAAAATGAGATAGAAAAAATTTTCGTGGATTCTTAATAAATCAAGCCAAAATGCATAAAAATTTTCCATTTAGAACGGCACGAATAAATATTTTTGAACAGTAGCTTAAACGCGAAAAATATAACAAATTATTTTATTACAAAAATAAATAATACTCAAAGAGTTTAACAGTACTCGCCATGAAACACTATAACGCAGCATAGAGGGATTTCGTAGTAATCCTGAACAATATTTATATTTAAATTTTAAATGATTACCGTATTCCATGCGTAAACTTATTGGGCCGAAACTGTAGCAACGGGATCCGGGATAGGCGGTAGTTGTTTGCCGCGATTACGTCACAAGCGCGGTCAGCGGCCATATTGGTCGATGCCGTCCGCCATCTTTGTTGGCGTCACAGCCAGGGCTCGAAGCCATGTTGGTTGCCCCATCATCCTAAGAAACATATGTTAATTAAAAAATAATTTTATTTAAGAAAATTTTTTAAGAAATATATATAAAGTATCGGTCCACCACTTTGGATGATAATAAATATATCGGTTTAGAGTGTCACCGCAAATCAGAATTCTATTAAATAAAAAAATATTTTTTATAAAACATATTTAAATAAATCGGCTTGCTACAATGGGGACGTTTTAATCCCCCTCTCCACTCTCTCAAAATAAAAAAATATTTANATATTTTTTATAAAACATATTTAAATAAATCGGCTTGCTACAATGGGGACGTTTTAATCCCCCTCTCCACTCTCTCAAAATAAAAAAATATTTAAAAATGATGTTCTTTAAATTTAAATATATTTTTATAATTATAACATTTAAAGTAAATATTGAGTTATATATATATATATATATATATATATATATATCACCGGACTCGTCTTTTCAAGGCGCATACGATCGTAATATCATATCAGTTATGTAACCCACTGTTAGGACCACCATATTGGATATATGAGCTATTCCCTTACTCACAATAATCAAAACTCAGTACCATGAACCACCTTACCAACACCCCCTCCCCCCCTTAATTCCAGATACCTGTAACCAAACAGTTATGAAAATTAGCCCACACGAACATCCAACCCCTCGCCCACTCTCCGACCCAAAACCCCTCACTACCACACCTGCATCATCCCCGCTCTCAAACCTCAGTCCCCCTGAACCCCACCCGCTATACACCTACACAACTCACCCTCGCACCCATCACTGCCCACACCTCCCTCACCGACTACATTTAAAGGTATGCTATGCATCATACAGCTCGTATTTTCTTTTTTCAGTTGGGTCTGTACCTTAGATCATAGTAGGCCCACATTTTCTCAAGTCAGGTTGTAAGCATAGCGAATATTTATAGGCATATGCGATTATGATCTGCGATTTCTTAGGGCCAGGCTCGTAAAATTCAGTTTGCAAGCAGCATTGCTAGTAGAGGTGAGCCGATATGGTTTTTGAGCATTTTCTGATATTGCCGATACAAACTTACCGATATTGCCGCTACCAATACTGCCTTGACAAGGAAAAATAACAGTTTTTCATGTTTCAAAAAATTAAAAACTTTATTTTTAAAACATTTAGTTAAAAAAAATTTAATTATCTTAGTTTTTATTGTTTCAGTGATAGATCAAACTGTTAAGATAAATAAAAATCTAGGAACCACTTACTAATTAGTAATTAAGTATATTTTAAAAACAAAAATAATCGAAATTGATCTAAAAAAATGTGTAAGGTGTGATGCACGTATTAATTATGCATATAATGTGTTTTTAGTATTAACCTATCTTTGTTTTCCACAATACTAAATGGTAAAAGGTCTGTACAATTTTTTTTTTTTTTCCAATGAGACTATTTATTTTTACAGTGCAGGCATGTGATGAAGGATAAGGTTTACTTTTCTCCATTAATTCAAACACGTTATAAAAAATCGGTTTAGACCTAGATGAACATGTAGCCACACAATTGTTATCTGAAATTTGTGAAGTACTCGCAATTATGGCATGGTTAGGCGCGTTTTATCTGCCAGAAAGTTGTGTTGAGAGTTGTACAACAGGTTTAAGAGGACATTGTTGTAATTTGAAGCTCTTCCACGTCAAAGGGTGCGTACATTCAAGGTGCCGTTTTAAGTTTGTGGTACTATACGACCTCGATGACGTGCCGCCTCTCGAAACCAAATATTTGCAAATATTGCAAACTGCCTTGCATTCTTGCGTGTTGCTTAGGGTAAAAAAATTCCACACGTCACTTTCCCTTCCAGCCATATTATTTGTTTTTATGCTGGCACACGTAAATAATTTCACCAAGTTCGTTCCCTAACCTAACACCGTCATATTATTACAGCAACAGCAAACAAACCAACGAAACAAACAAACAAAAAGACAAACTGTCGGGAATGGCGCCACCAGGCGGCAGTAATGTGCAGCATGTAACCAACATTACAAGATTACATAATTTTTTTTATGTGTCGCCGTGTTCACGGTTGGACACGAAACTACTAAGACAAAATATTTATGGAGGTCATCGTAAATATTAGTTATCGTTAATATTAAATATGTGTTAGGCCGATTAAATGATTAAATGTTAAGTTTTATTCATGCGGCAAGATTGCCTACAGAGGTAAAATTCAGTAAACGCAAATGGTGGCTGCTATTGTTTTGTTGTATACATGTTCTGTAAACAATCATGCAAAACGTTCCTAATTTTGCTTTAGAAATAAACACAGCCACAGTCACTCCAATTATGGCAAGATGAAAATTGCATCATATTAGATACTTAGGGGAAAATATTGGTTATAATATCGCCTATTTAAACATGAATTGTGAACAATTCCGATAATTACGATATCGGCCTGTTTCGATATATCGGCACCGGTATCGGCTCAGCCCTAATTGCTAGCTCCAGGAAAACTCTATGACAATTTATAGACATAGTTATTAACTAACTTAAAAATAATATTTGCATCATAGTGCTTTTTTTTTTAATCAAAATCATTCCATAACATACTGGTTACGATATTGGGGCAATAAGAAAAAAATATTAAATCTTAATTTTATTCAATTTATTAACATTTATTACTACAAAATTATTAATGTTCGTCTGCATCCGTATAAACATCACCTTCAGTTCTACATCGTTAAATACGAAACCAACTATTCAAGCACTCGTGAACTTCGTGCCGCCGTGCAGTCAGCTTGAAGGCAAAGTCCTTGCAGCAGAAGCGACACCGATAACCAACTGGAAGTTCCGTAGATGCTACACTAGCGGTCGTGACGTTGGAAGGAGATGGAACCATGGATGAAGATGTCTTCGTGGAAAGAGATGCTGCTGCTGGTGACGAGGTGCCAGGTTCGTCGTTCATACTGGTCGCAGCAGATTTTGGTAGTGGAGCCATATGATCGAAATCAGCGCCCATCACTCCGTCGACGGAGGCCGCAAGAACTCTCTGTTGCAGATCCGGCACCGAGGCATCGATGAGGCCTGCAGTTCAACTTTGCATGACCTTACATGTTTACAAGTAAGTATCGTTGCGGTATAAAAGAGACTCACGCCGTAATCACAGGCATTTAATAAGGGGGAGATTGTTCATACAGCCACGAAATTAATGGTGCCGTGCGGAGTGTTGATACGTAAATACCTTATCTCAGTAGCAGCAGAGATAAGATTTTTCTGGTGGTGGCGATATAGGCGACGTCCCGAACTCTGCCGGAGACAGGTCAGCCAAATAACTGGAAGGCACAGCTGAAGAAACAGACTTCGCAGTAAGAAATGGTGCTGTCAGTTCGTCTGAAGTTTCAGTCGATACCATTTAAATAAGTCTCAACCGAAGAAGTCGATGGCGCTGTCGACTTCATGCCCGAAGATGGCGATGATGGTACTGTTGCTGCACATGCCCCATCTGAAGAACTCGATGGTGCGTGTGCTGGGCACACGACCGACGTCTCCATAATATTTATCCGAGGTACCGTCACCTGCTGCGACTATCTGTCACTCACAAATACCTCAATCAAACTAAGCTCCATAAAATAAACCCAGCTACCTATATATCTGTACATGACGTCATGAAGATATTGCGGTGCATCGTGGGAGGCGAAGGCACATTCGCTGTTGCACCTGGTGATGAGTTGACGAGTGCAGCATCGTTCTCGTCGTAGGCGTTGACAGTGTGGAGAGGTATAGGTACGAAACGATGCCACCGTTGTCAGTCGCGCCGACNTCGTTCTCGTCGTAGGCGTTGACAGTGTGGAGAGGTATAGGTACGAAACGATGCCACCGTTGTCAGTCGCGCCGACGGCAGAGTTAGCACAAATTGTGCACACCATTTGTGCTACAGAAGGCCATGCAAACTCACATGATTTAGGTGATTTCGAAAATCAAACATTGATTTTCGAAATGACGTAGGCTACATATAAATATTTTGATATGTTTGTCGTACTATTAAACAATTTAATTAAATTTCATCGAACTTTCAATGCTGCGGTGCCTATTAGAAGCATTGTACACAAAACCTATTTTTTGGGAATTTTGTAAGATAGCACAAAATAAGAAAATCAAAGTTTTTATGCCGTATCTCAGGGACCAATCACACTATTTCCACAAAATCCTTCATGAAAGTAGCACTACTGCAGGTGTTATGGCACAGACACTAATTTTAAAAATGACTGCCCTCTAAATATTTCAGGTTAGTAAACTCTAATATTTGAAACATTAGACTGATTACTACCGAAGTTGATATTCTGAATGGGACCTCCGTAATGCAGCAAATTGCACGCTACCTTATGGTACGAAGTTTTCTCGGTTTTAATACGTGGTAAGGTGCGTGTGTATTGTCTCATTATTGTAGCATATGTTTCTGGTTCCATCTCTAATAATATTGCTGTCGACGATTCGTGAAGGCCTACATACCACCCATGCTTTTAAGAATCTTATTACAAATTATTTGCATCCATGCAGCGGATAGTAAGCTTAATAGTTATGTCAGAAACTTCTTGTTAAAAACAATAAAAAAATATTTATTTTTAGTTTTGGTGGTTTCTGTAGAGTACAGTTCAATCCGAACCTAGTTTTATCTGCGTGTCTGTAACTAACATAGTGATTTTTTCAGTGTAACCTATCATTGTAGAGTTACCAACACATTTTCTGAACCTAACCCAAAAACTTGTTAAGCACTAGATGTTTTAGTTTTGGAGTAGCTGATGTTCTATGAGTAAGTGAGTATTTTGTGTCACCATGAAGATATATTGCCACTTGATTTGTTCTTTGCAGATCTCCCACCTCGAGAAATTGATTCAGATGAAGGACCAACGCATCTACGACCTGACATACGGATTGGACACGACGATTAAGTAAAACGACTGTCATAAAAAAAATTGATTTGCATTTAACTTTTCGGTTACCCTGGTTTTCAATGGTTAATGTAAGAGATAGTGAACGGACGCGAAATAAAGTAACGATTTTACGTTTACGTAAAAGGAAGTGCAAATGTGTTTAGTTACAAAGGAAAATAAGTTAAGTGTTGTACGTTGTAGAAGTTCAAAAAATTTCTGGCATTCTCAAATAAAACTGTATTAAATAAAACACGCTTCACGAGAGTTTCATTTTCTGTTGTGAAATATTTCGCCCTTACTTTCGGCACACATTTTGTACGCATATGTTGGTGGGTCAATGAAATGTAGTCCCTACATTTTACTACGTAGCCGAAAGATACTGTACACACGCNGTACGCATATGTTGGTGGGTCAATGAAATGTAGTCCCTACATTTTACTACGTAGCCGAAAGATACTGTACACACGCACCATGCAAGTATGCAAGCATGACGCACCATGCAAGCATGCAAGCATGACGCACCATGCAAGCATGCAAGAATTGTGTTTGGGTAGTGTCAGCAGGGGTGTAGTTGAGGTGNGCATGCAAGCATGACGCACCATGCAAGCATGCAAGAATTGTGTTTGGGTAGTGTCAGCAGGGGTGTAGTTGAGGTGGAAATGGCCTGGAGAGGGGTTGGGGGGTGGGGGAGTGGAACTTGTCCCTCTGTAACAGAGAAGAAATACATACTATGACTGCGTGAATATAGAGCAAAAGAAATTTGCCAGATTATTGTTCTCTACCCAAATCTCAATAAGCGTTTACTGTGTGAAAATTAATCTGATGAATAAAACCAATAAATATGTGAATTAAAAATTTTTCATTAAAATTAGTGTTTGTCCCTATCTAACTGAAATTATAGCTACGCTCATGAATGTCTGCTTTTAATAATACTTACTACCCACATGGCCACTGCTAACAAATTGAAACACCACACACCAACATGCAATTTAAAAACGACTATTTCCAAATTACAGGGGTCGCGGTGGCTGAGCGGTTAGCCTGCTTGCCTCCCACCAAGGCGAACCGGGCTCGATCCCTGGCCGGGCCACTCCCGGATTTCCGCACTTGGGAATTGTGCCGGACGATGCTGCTGGTCTGCGGGCTTTCTCGGGGATCTCCCGCTTCCCCCGCCCCTTCATTCCGGCGCTGCTCCAAGACCTCGCTGTTAAGAGCCGTCCAAATCTCTTCACTCACTCACTTCTAAACTACAATAATAACAACAGCGACTAGACGAAAGAAAAAAAATCCTAGTGATGTTATGCACGGGTGACCACCTCACCTACGATTTGAATAACGCAACCGTTTTCCCCTCAAAATTTTATACCTCATAACTTTCATTTTTAATTGTTAATTTTCTTAACTTTCTAGTGTACAGTGGTAGGCTTTCCACTAATTTCTGGCTCATATGCGTGAACATTTTGTTTCTATTCTTTTTGTATTGTTGGCATTTGTCTTTCGGTTGGTACGCGAACGACGGTCCAGTTCAACTCAAGTACGTTCCATGCCGTTCTAATTGTGGCTTTGAACTGGGCAATAAATCAGTCCTACCTGATTTGTGTTCAAACTAAGATGCAGTTTGCCTTGATTCATGTACAGGAGAATCGTCGTGCTGATACTGAAAAAAGGCCAATTTCTAACTAAGTGTTTGCCACGGCGTGAGGAGCATACTTTATTTCCAAAATGCCTTGGTACTTACTTTCCGTAGGTCGACGATCCAGCGATAAAAATTGATGGTTCCAGTCCAAAACGAAAGTAACAGTAGCCCCAGTCCGTTATACTGCCGTCACTGAATTACGCTGTCGATAGAAACAACACAATCGGGTAAATACTAATCGCTGGGCATTCACCATGGCCACTCACGTACATCCGTGTGCCATGTGATATACAGTGACTGGTCTTGCCATAAGACCTTCTTAACCACATCACAGTCGAATGGCGGTGTTGCCTGTAAAACTGGGAACGACGTCGATCATTGCTTTGTGCGATCATTGGCTTCTTCCTGGCAGCTGAACGACATGAAACCAATTCCTCTCACCTCCTGGCAGAGTCTTATCGCTGGCCTCAAGTTCTACGAGCGAGTGAGTGAAGAGATTTGGACGGATCTTAACATCGAGGTCAGGAGAGCCGATGAGGGTGAAGCGATGTTAGTATGGAGAAAGTGCCGGAATGAAAGGACATGGGGGAAACGGGAGATCCCCGAGGAAACCCTCCGACCAGCGGCATCGCCTGGCACGATTTCCACATACGGAAATCCGGGAGCGACCCCCGCCGGAAATCGAACCCGGTTCGCCCAGGTGGAAGGCGAGTAGTCTAACCACTACACCACCGCAGGCCCCTCAAGTTCTATGAAGTCGTAGACTTGCCTGTCTGATGACTGGCTTCTTGCCACATGCTTCTGAGATCGCCGGTTTCGATTTTTAGTTTGCTTGGGGCCAGTGCATCCAATACGTTTCCAGTCGTCAAATAACATCACTAATAGTGGAAACGAGGCACGTTCAAATGCTGAAAAATTCATAAGCGTGCAAAGGTTCTGAAAATCGGAGTTTTAAACCGGCTAAAATGCCCGTTNCGTTCAAATGCTGAAAAATTCATAAGCGTGCAAAGGTTCTGAAAATCGGAGTTTTAAACCGGCTAAAATGCCCGTTTCCTTTATTTTTTTTACCCTTTCAGCACTCCTAATACTAGGGATGGCGTGGGGTGTTCGCACCACATTCGTGCGCACTCAGTAAAACAATATTTTGCATAAGAACTATTTCTTACCAGGCATTAGCAATACACCTATTTTCTCTTTGTTTTTATACATATTAATATTAAATATTACAATTTATAGATACAATATATGTAAAAGTTCAATTTAACCCAAAACAAGATACTTCTTTGTTAACACAAATATAACGTTAATTTAACCCACCGTCTCGCCGACGGAAATGTGTGCTTCTGTTGTGTTTGCCAAACATTTTCGAGTACTAAACCAGTTTGACTGGCACCAAATTTTAAATTCACGGCAAAATCATTCTTGTCACATTTAGTTGTGACTGTAAAACTGCATCCATTATATTCTGTGCATGCGTGCTGGCGTAATGGAACAGGTCACCTTCTGGTCTGGCCACGACGTCATGATTGTTCGTGTTCGTCTTCTTGCGTCAGGTTACAAACGAATTCAAGAAGTATATTCTTAAGGAATTGAGTACGGAATACACGAAAGGCCCGCTTCAATTAACAGTTAGTAGAGCTTTATGNACTGTAAAACTGCATCCATTATATTCTGTGCATGCGTGCTGGCGTAATGGAACAGGTCACCTTCTGGTCTGGCCACAACGTCATGATTGTTCGTGTTCGTCTTCTTGCGTCAGGTTACAAACGAATTCATGAAGTATATTCTTAAGGAATTGAGTACGGAATACACGAAAGGCCCGCTTCAATTAACAGTTAGTAGAGCTTTATGTAAGCGTTCAAAAGAAACTGTTGGCATAGTGTCGGGACATATTCTGCAGTAAAAATATCACAAACGCAGAGGTCATAAATGGCACTTCAAACCAGGGCTTACGTAATGGTACACCGAACAAACGTTTTGGCCCTCATGCGATTTGCAGCAGACTACTTTGTTAAAAAAAACGCGTAACTGAGTGCAGTATACACAGCATTCCGTACAGGCCATCATTATTTTAAAAGACTGAAACTTAGAGCAAAGTTTTTCATTCAATATCTTTAAAAATGCGATCCTACGTGACGGCGAATGAAATATTTTTAANATAAGAACTATTTCTTACCAGGCATTAGCAATACACCTATTTTCTCTTTGTTTTTATACATATTAATATTAAATATTACAATTTATAGATACAATATATGTAAAAGTTCAATTTAACCCAAAACAAGATACTTCTTTGTTAACACAAGTATAACGTTAATTTAACCCACCGTCTCGCCGACGGAAATGTGTGCTTCTGTTGTGTTTGCCAAACATTTTCGAGTACTAAACCAGTTTGACTGGCACCAAATTTTAAATTCACGGCAAAATCATTCTTGTCACATTTAGTTGTGACTGTAAAACTGCATCCATTATATTCTGTGCATGCGTGCTGGCGTAATGGAACAGGTCACCTTCTGGTCTGGCCACAACGTCATGATTGTTCGTGTTCGTCTTCTTGCGTCAGGTTACAAACGAATTCAAGAAGTATATTCTTAAGGAATTGAGTACGGAATACACGAAAGGCCCGCTTCAATTAACAGTTAGTAGAGCTTTATGTAAGCGTTCAAAAGAAACTGTTGGCATAGTGTCGGGACATATTCTGCAGTAAAAATATCACAAACGCAGAGGTCATAAATGGCACTTCAAACCAGGGCTTACGTAATGGTACACCGTACAAACGTTTTGGCCCTCATGCGATTTGCAGCAGGCTACTTTGTTAAAAAAACGCGTAACTGAGTGCAGTATACACAGAATTCCGTACAGGCCATCATTATTTTAAAATACTTAAACTTAGAGCAAAGTTTTTCATTCAATATCTTTAAAAATGCGATCCTACGTGACGGCGAATGAAATATTTTTAATNAAACTTAGAGCAAAGTTTTTCATTCAATATCTTTAAAAATGCGATCCTACGTGACGGCGAATGAAATATTTTTAATGCACTGGGTGTGTAATGTCAACTATATTCTATCAGCTCTGATTTGAACTATTAAAGCACAAATATTTCCTTGCAATCATTTAACATTTCTTTATGATCTGCGGTTTATGTTCGATTAAAAATTGCTAATAATGCTAGCTCATCAAATCGAGTCGCAACCACACGGCCTCATAAAGCATGCCATACCCTAGCCTGAACTCCACTTTGTACTTCAAGTCGTGAACGAACTGTTCAATTTATGTTTTAATTCGCAATGATCAGGCCCAGGGCAAGNCTCCACTTTGTACTTCAAGTCGTGAACGAACTGTTCAATTTATGTTTTAATTCGCAATGATCAGGCCCAGGGCAAGATTAATTTTACACGTGGCGGGAGTACACACGGTGTGCATACAAGAAGATCGCAAGGAGCGCTTTCAAAAGTGCTCAGTTTATCGTTAGCAGCCTATACAATGATCCAGTCTTTGGCTGCTACGAAGGGATCTGAAAGTGGCGCCGCCGCTACGAGTGGCTGCTGCAGAAACGACCCAACACTTCGGCCTGCTGGTAGTNTAAGGGATCTGAAAGTGGCGCCGCCGCTACGAGTGGCTGCTGCAGAAACGACCCAACACTTCGGCCTGCTGGTACTGACAGATGACAGCGGTAGCCACTACACTTAGGCCTATAACAAAAACTCTTCTAAATAGGCCTGGTATCAGTTTATAGCACATGAGGAAAATATCTACACCTGCAATAAATGTTTTACTTATTATGACGATAGGCAAATCATAACAGATCGATAGCCACAATAATATTGAAGATATTTTGTGTACACATACCATATACACTGAAGAGTCAAAAAAACTGGTATAGATGTGCGTATGCAAATAACAGAGGTATGGAACCAATCAGAGTAACGCGATGCGGTCGGCAGCTAGATCGGTTACGGCTGCTACAATGGCCGGTTATCAAGATTTAAGTGAGTTTGAACGTGGTGTTATAGTTGGCGCACGATAGATGGGATCTCCGAGGTAGCGATAACATTTGGATGTTCGCGTACGACCATTTCACGAGTGTACCGTGAATATCGGGAATCCAGTAAAACATCACACCTTCGACATCGCTGCGGCCGGAAAAAGATCGTGAACGAACGGGACAAACGACGACTGACGAGAATCATTAAACGTGACAGACGTGCAACNAATTGGCGCAGATTGGATTTGTGGACTGCCTTGCAGGATTCATGGTGTGAATTGCGTCTTGCAGACCTTCAGACATTAGTCGAATCCATTCCACGTCGTCTTGCGGCACTTCAACGTGCTCGGCGAGGGGGGGGGGGGGGGTTGCTACACGATATTAGGCAGGTGTACCAGTTTTTTTGGCTCTTAACTTTATATAGTACAATGAATGCTACAAGTATATAGGCGCCCGCAATACACAGTAAAATGTCATCGAACATTTCTTGAAATATTACAATATTGTATAAAAACAGCCATTACTACGTTTCCACTGCAATATATTAAGTGGACTTAACACATTCATCACTATGCCCGTATACCATACGAGTTACGATTTATTAGCATTACCATAGTTCTGAACTCTCATAAACCTAACAACTCAATTACGTTCTTTAGTTTAGTAAACAAGGAACGTCATAATTAAGTTATTATCCTTTAAAATATATCACTTGGCGGAATAAAATCGTTCACATATAGAATGCGGTAATGGCTACGATGAATATACGTACACTAGCTACAAGTATTGCTGGTTTGATTGGCACACGTGAAGCTGGCCACAGTCTCTAATGCATTCGGCCAATGGCAGACAATTTGTCCGTATAGCTGCTGAGTTATGAGTGGGAAAGTAATGAAAAAAAAAAAATGAATACGTAAAGTAAGCAAAGTGCAACAACCAAACAATTTTGAAAGCCCTGTTTATTTACTTCCTCGGGACCATTTTGAATTCGCCCATCGGACGTAAACGTAAATATTTAATTTTTCTCTAGTGACAATTCCCGTCTTCCAATAAAGTGAAACTGATCAATTATACGCAGTCACCGGCAGAAACTTTGCAGACGTTGAATTGCAAAGCGTTTATTTAATTGTGAGCCACCTATTTATATATATAACAATTATCAAATACAGCTCAGCGAGAGAGAGAGAGAGAGAGGTTTATGAGTGTTAAGCAAAAAATATAGACACGTGCAAGAAATGACCGCAGGTAAGTGGTTTTAGTTTTCTGTCAGTGAAAGATACCTGTTTTGTAGATGGTTCTGCTAGGATGACTAGAGGTACCCGCCCACTGACGTCATGGGTGCTACGTGATGTCATTGTGGGAGTGGGAGAGCTGTGGAACTCTTCGTGTGCAGAATGGCCGCTGCAGTGCTGAGAATGCAAGCACCTTCTCACTTCTCGCTCTCAAATGCACAGTTGTATAGACCGTTCGCATGTTAATTTAAACATTTTACAGCAGGATTAATTAATGTTGTCTTAAACAACTTTTGAAGTACCGATAAATGTAATTAATTAGCTTGCAGAATTGCATATCCACACCTGTGGAATGGTCTGTGAGAAATGAAATTTTTTGTTTCACGTGTTAGATGTCCATTTTTCTGTGTTATTGTACTCGTCCCCGTGTTGTTTGTTTTGTTCTGTCCTTTTTTCACTTCTGAATAAACAACTTTTGTGAGTGTTGTTTTGTTGTTTATATTTAAACAACAAAACCTATATATATATATATCTGTGTGTTAAATATAAATATTTTATTTTGATTTACTTTCATATATATACAGTTATAGACTACACAATAATATATGAAAGTAAATCTAAATAAAATATTTATATTTAACACACAGATCAACATATATATATGTGTGTGTGTGTGTAATTTATACGAAGCAGTTGATCAGCACTAATATATTTTAATTAATAAAAATATGAATTAAAAATATTTACGTATTCTATNTTCAAAACAACATATATATATATATATATGTGTGTGTGTGTGTGTAATTTATACGAAGCAGTTGATCAGCACTAATATATTTTAATTAATAAAAATATGAATTAAAAATATTTACGTATTCTATTTTTAATTCAAGAAGGTCCGTGATCTCATTACTTAAGAAGAAACCGTTAGTTCTCATTCCACTTGGATTAGAAAGCCCCAAACAGGCCGCTAAGAATCCTTTAGCTTTGTGCTAAGTATATTTACTCAAAACTAAAGATAAAATATGCATATTTCGACTACGTAACGTAGATTTTTAGGAGTTTATTTTTTACTGCAATCTCTCATGAATTTCGGAGTACCGATGATGAAATTTTTTTGAACTGCCTCGAGAAAGTGTTTCAAGGGAAAAAGCTTGTGGACAGCTTGACTCACTTTCACTGAGCCTTATCAGTTGTGAGATTCTTCATAACTGCGGAACGTTTGGTGAGATAAAATAATTTGCAACAAGCAGCGCAAGAGATTTTATAAAAACTTGTTTCATCGTAAATTATCAGTATTCTAAAAAAAAAAAAAAAAAAAAAAAAAAAAAAAAAAAAAAAAAAAATANTATTTGATGGTAATCTTAGCATAGATAACTTTTTTTAAAATAATAAATTCTTCTTCTAGATAATAAGCTACTGAATAAAGCGTATGATATTTTATTTAATATTGCACGCCGCTGAAAGTTAAAACAAACAATGTTATTCAGCAACATTTACAACAAAGCTTGCAACATTTACTTTTGTAGGAAGCATTTAACTAAATCTACAAATCTTCAGTTTTTTCTGTGCATTTCAATAAAGATGTTGATTCCTTTCGAAAAAAAATTTTAACTGTTCAAAAGAGTTCTGAGGGAAACCATAATCGCGCATATTTTATTACAAACGTAAGTAGCAGCATACGCAAAACACACATATGCTACTAAACTAACTACAGTACTTTGGATATTTCAAATTTTATCCATGTATTCCCGAGCGTGAAATTTAGCTTAAAGTAACTACAGATATTTCCATATTGAGTTCCTAATCGCCTATTTATACTGAGGGGGAAAAAAAACGTTACAAGTGCTGGGTAGGTACTTGTGATTTTAACATTCCAGTTCAAAAGTTTATTCATGAAACTTTCAAATAATGACGCTAACTAAGACAGTCAGTAATCCTATAATGGTGATCAACATGACCGTAAAGTAAAATTAAAGTGTAATGTTTCTGCTTATGCTTTTATAGTGGCGCCCTGCACTATAGGGAATACTTGTATCACAGATTGATCATTATGATAACTCTGAGACGTTCTTTTATATATATACATATATACACATGCCTGCATAAAGCTCTGTGCATCAATATTTATTTAAAAAACCTACATTTTATGAGTAAAAGTTGGGTGTTTATAACTTAAAAAATTAGAAGTGAATAAAATACCAAGAAGCAACAACTTGCCTTTTCTTACTCTAAACGATCATGGTAACACAGCTACAAGAGGAAAAAACTACAAAGAAATGCGATCGAGTTGTTAAGAGCTTTCAAAAGTTTTAAATTATTTCATAACTTTCAAGCATATGATATTTTTTTTTTTTTTAATGAAATAAGAGTTTGAATAAAGTGTGATGCGGAAGAAAACGACTTCACAATTATGAAAGTGACAACAAGAATTTTAAATGTTTATCTTTTTCCACACAAATCTCCAAATGGTACAAAAGTGATACGCTAGGCTACAGCTTGAAAATCCTTTTCATGTTATTAGAATGTCATGAATACTATTTCTTTGAAATCAAGTATGCGGTTCGTCCTTATTTCAGTTTTGCTTTTTGAGAAAACTAAGTAAAAATGGTAAAAAGTTAAACCGCAGGTGAACTGAGTGTAGAATTTCAAAGAAATTGTTACATAATTTTCCTGTCACTTCAATAAATACTTTGGATAAAACTACACTTTATGTTTAAGCCACTTGATTTTGTGTTAATTTTGTAGGGACACCAAAAAAACGTGCAGAACGTTATTTTTCAAATTACATGGTATATTTTTATCAAGTTGCCATCGATACCTGGTCACAGAGGCATAAAAACCCCTCAAAAGCTAAAAAAAAAAAAAAAAAAAAAAAAAAAATATATGGCTCTTGAAGTGCTTTAAGAGACTAATTTACTCCAAGACAGGGGTTTCCAAACCGTGGCCCGCGGGCTGCATGATGTCCGCCGTATCACATAATGCGAATTATTTATGCGTGAAATAAATGTAAACAATATTCTGTGTTTAAAAACTAAACGTAATGCCACAGGAGTTGTTCTTGTATAAGGCCACGGGTTGGACACTCCTGTATTTTATATGTGATTAGTAAGTGTTGGTTCGAAATGAATTACTTTTAAATCCATGTATCTGAGGTTTTCGAGGTTCTAACACTTTCCGTCCTCGGACAAATCCACAATAAGGGTTGCGGCCCTTTGCACAAAAATGTTGGACACTACTGATCTAAGACAAGCTGTGAGAAAAGTGACCATTATTTCAGGGTACGTACACTGAAGAGCCAAAATAACTGGTACAACTGCCTAATGTCGTGTACCCCCAAGCACGCAGAAGTGCCGCAAGACGACATAGCATGGACTCGAATAATGTCTGAAGGTATGCAGGAGGCAATTCACACCATGAATCCTGCATGGCAGTCCACAAATCCAATCTGCGCCAATTTGAGAAAGAGTTGCACGTATGTCACGTTTAATGATTCTAGTCAGTCGTCGTTTGTCCCGTTCTTTCACGATCTTTGTCCGGCCACAGCGATGTCGAAGAAGTGATGTTTTACCGGATTCCCGATATTCACGGTACACTCGTGAAATGGTCGTACGCGAACATCCAAATGTTATCACTACCTCGGAGATGCTATGTCCCATCTCTCGTGCACCGACTATAACACCACGTTCAAACTCACTTAAATCTTGATAACCTGCCATTGTAGCAGCAGTAACCGATCTAACTGCCGACCGCATCGCGTTACTCTGATTGGTTCCATACCTCTGTTATTTGCATACGCACGCCTATACCAGTTTTTTTGGCTCTTCAGTGTATATGTTTCTTTTTGGTGGGCTGATAGTGGACACACACAGGCACTTGACAAGTCATCGATCACCGCCAGAAGGACAACAGCGACTGTTGGTGAGGGTGTCACAGCATCTTCTTACTGACTGGATGGGCATGAATAACATTATATGACGGTAGTGCATTTAAGTTTTTGCATACATCACGAAAATTAACGGTGGAAAAAAATTTCGCTAAGGAAAAATAATTGCACCGAGAAATATTAAATTCTGCATTGAAAACTGCGTTCTTTAAGAATCCAAAAGACATAAATTTATTTTACCCTGGAGATGGTGGCCACACTGCAGTATCGACCAAACAATAATACAGTACAGGTAAAAACTCTGGCTTTCCCTAACTCAATAACTTCAATAATTTTCTTCGAAATTTTTTAATTTTGTTTTGATAGTACATGACTTATATAATACCTTAAACAGCATTCAAGCCCTACGGTTATTTTACTGTTCATTGTGTCAACCAGGTTTATTTCATCAAATTTATTCGCAATGAAAAAAAATATATTTTGTAGTATGTACAAGGTGTTTTGTGGTTAACAAAAAAATTTTTTAGTTGTCACCGCCAAAACTTTGTGGCCACTAAAAGTTAAGTTTGCGGTGTCTACAAAATATTTGGTGTTAACCACAAAAATGTTTGGCAGGGCGAATACCAATAAAACACTTTGTAGCTGCTACAAAATATTTTTCTAGTTCCCAACTGCCCCGAGTCTGGGAGTCATTTAGTAAAAAAAATTAAGGAACTGATAAGATTTTTACAGAATGGTTACTTACACACACGTCCACTTGAAATGTTGTATCTGTGCGCGTGTATTGTTTTCCACATTCACTTGTGCACTGAGTAAGTTTACAAAAATACGGATTTCATTTAACTCGATTACTCAAATGCATGAAAATTATAGGAACACAATTTTAAGGCGAGACCGCGGTTTGGTAAGAGTACCAAATTTTACCTCGTGTTATCAAAAATGAACTTTTGATGCTTCACATGACAAGAGAAAGTTTAAGCATGAGGTTTATATAATAGCTAAAAAATCGTCAACGTAAGATTTTATGAAATTTATCGACCTGCGTCGATTCCACAAACGATTGGCTTCCGGGACGTTTTAGAGTTAAACGAAAACATCGGTTTTGGTATTGTGTAAATTTCTGTTTATAGTCCGCGTTTAACAATTCAGTTTTAGAAAATAATCTAAAACGATTTAGAAATTTTGTGGTAAGAATCAACAATACGGTGGCCAAGATATCGAAATTAAAGACGTTAAGCAAAACTTAGGCACCGAAGTCTGACTCATCTAAGAATAATTTTTAAATAGCTTTTTTTTTTTAAATTACTTCAAGGAAGAAACACGAAAACGATTTCAGTAACTGAATATGAACGTTTAAATCCTGCGAATACTCCATAAATTTTGAAATAAGTTCAATGTTCTGTAAAATATTAGTAGTATTATCTCTAAGGAAAACGTGTTTGTCACATATATCCAAGTATCCATTCTCATAGAAAGATTGTGGCCACGTGATACGAATATCAATAATCAGATAACTAAGTTTGTGTCGGGAGTTGGTATCCCGTTATCGTTATCAACACCGGTTGTCTGGAGCTACAGATAATTAGCGGTGCTATCGTCAGTTACAGTTCAGTGTGTGGCTCTCCTAGATGAACATGTGGAAACAGGTAAGTGCACTGATTGTTTATCGCCTGTCGTAAATTTAATGATACTCTATGTATAGATGAGTATTCCAGTGGCAGCAAGGAGTCGTTCTAGATGTGCAATCGGGCTGCCAAAGAAAGTGCGATGCCCGGAACTTCACTCTTGTTCACCACGTAAGAAATTCCTTAAAATAAATAAACGAATAAACTGTAAATTTTCAAGAAAAAATTCCGAAAGACTTTAAAGAGTTGCATTTCCGAAAATTAAGTAGTTTTTATGCTTAATTTTCATCTATTTTGTTATTAAGTCACCAAATTCAGAGTAACATTGATTTCATATCCAAAAGTTAACTTATTGCCACCTCAAGCTAGCTAATACGCGTGTTGCCACTTAGTTGGTGACGAAGAAACGGGAGCGCTTTACTCATAAGGTAATTATTATTCAGAACAGAAAATTTCTGCCAAGGTACTTGCTTTAGCGATATTTTGCAGCTCCCAGCAGATAGTACTGATAATTCAGATTGAGGCAGAATTTTGTGTGACTATCACGTTGTTCACTTTAATGACTGTGGTTATTCTCAAGAGAATAAATTTAAAAAATGTAGACAATTAATCGTATGTTATTGTATCTAAATTAATGCTGTCAAAACGCTATGATAATCCAGTAGTTTGTGAGTTTCGGCACCAAGCTTTAGTAAACGACAAAAAAAAATTTACATCTTAACAAAATTACAGAAAAATTCATCAAAAACTATGCAATATTTGTTTGGTATTAGTTATTTTATACTTAGATATTAAACAGTTTCTTTGGCGCCATATAGTGTTAGTTAACTATGACAAAACCATCGTACTTTATAAAAAAAGTTCAAATCGATTCTGTATGTCATTTAATGGCGAGTATTAAGATTATTTTTAAAAGTCATGTAATATGAAAAATTGATGTGCAGTTTATTCTGGCTATGATCGCGAAGACTTGTGAATGAGTAACTACTGGATTCATAATTACAAATAACATTATTTTAAATGATGTTATTAAACTTGTATTTTACGTGACAAAAGAGGCAAGGTACACCGGGGTAAGTGGAAATTCGGGGGAAGTGGAACCCAACAGGGTTCTACGAACATGGCTAAATAATCTTGTGGTAAAATCTAGTGGAATTTCTTTGAACTAACGCCATGTTGAATAAGACCGATTAGAGAGAGGGCCTGGCGCGCACGGAAGACTAAGACGAGGTTACTTCCAGAAAGTTCCAGATTTGAGTGCTTTGCAAACTGTTGATCTTCTTCTTTTATTCTCACTGCAGACCTCTGCAATCGGAGTTTCATCGCCATTTTTTCGGTAAGATCACTTTATTTGATGGTTCAGAATACCTAAGTGTTGACAAGCACCAAAACTGTCGCTTGGTAGAAAGTGTTTATACTGGTGTCTGAAGNTGATGGGGTAAGTGGAGCCAATGGGTTCCACTTACCCCGCAGGTTCCACATACCCCCAATCATCATTGAATTTTGTCAATATGACAAATATTGAGTAAAATTAAATTGTTAATATGTTATAGGTATGGTTCGCAACTACGTACCAAAGAGAGTTCCTCCATCCTACTCAAAAGAAACGCTCCTTGGAGCAATGGGAAAAGTAAAAAGAGGCGAGATGACTGTATACAGGACTTCCAAAGCCTATGGAATCCCTAAGGCAACATTATTCAAGCGAATCAAAGGTCAGAGGGTTGTCAAAAGCAAGAGTAATGGGAGACGACCGTCCATTCCTCTTACTGAAGAGAAAGTAAT
This sequence comes from Clitarchus hookeri, assembly GCA_002778355.1. Taxonomy (NCBI): domain Eukaryota; kingdom Metazoa; phylum Arthropoda; class Insecta; order Phasmatodea; family Phasmatidae; genus Clitarchus; species Clitarchus hookeri. The sequence continues at coordinate 356,101 of NQII01001386.1, read as the reverse complement.
TGCTGATTGCTTAAAGACAATGGGGCGTTGGGGTTTCGGCCTATCAAAGAAGGAGGTACTGGCAACTATAGGGCGCTGTGTGAGGGAAAACGATATTCCCACACCTTTCCAGGATTCCATTCCAGGAGATGATTATTTCATTCGCTTCAAAAAAGAGTTTAATCTGTGCATAAAAAAGCCTCAGAGCGTGGAAGTTGCCCGCAAAAGAAGTGTAGATCCATTTGTAGTGACAGATTATTATTTAAGCTCTTGAAAGAGGTTACCACAAACGTTCTGCCATCAAGTTTCTGTCTTGACCCGAAGAAGACCAAGGTAGTTGAGGGAAAAGGACTTGCAGCTCATAGGGCGATTAGTGGCTCTGGACGAGAAAACATTTCTGTATTATTGGGTGCAAATGCTGTTGGCGAGAAATTGCCGCCACTTGTGGTATTTAAAGAAACAATTGTATGGGATTCCTGGATCCACAAAGATGTAGAATTCCCCAACATGACATTCGCTGCCACAAAGAATGGCTGGATGGACACCATTAACCTTATATTTCGTAAACAGTTTTCTAAAAAATCTGCCCCCTCAGAGACCCGTGGTTGTAATTTATGATGGCCACAGTTCTCATGTTGGTGTTTCCCTGATAGAGGAAGTGAGGAAGCAGAACATAACCGTGTTAAAGTTACCTCCCCACACGACCCATGTACTGCGACCCATGGATCTGTGTGTTTTCAAACCCATTAAAGATAAGTGGGACGAAGAACTTGTCAAATGGCAATGCAAAAATTATGGCAGCAAGTCTCCCAAGTCAATTTTTTAATCAATGTTAGCAAAAATTTGGAAAACCTTGAGTCCTGCTATAATTGAAAAAGGATTTGAAAAAGGTGGTATTTTTCCTTTCAACGACAAAGTAATTCCCAGGTATCGTTTTGACCCAGCTAAGTTCAGGAGATGGCGTGATGTTGAAGGAAAGAAAAGTACTACTGAGTTGGGACCAGGAACTTCTGTCACCAACCCATCACCTTGTGGAAATTCATCTTCACTACTAAGCATTCTACCTTTACAGAGTGAAATATACCCAGTGTCCTCTACTTCTCAATCTTTACCTCCAGTCCGGAAAATCTCATTTGAGGAATTGCTCCTTGAGCAAGTGAAGCAAGCTCCCCGTTTGAACATAAAGCGAAAGAGAGTGTGTGGTGGGGCTGAAGTTATTACGCCGGAAGAGGTTCTGGTGAAGCTAAAAGCTTCTTCAGACAACAAGAACATAAAAAGAAAATTCTGCAAGAGCAAAGAAGGAAGGCAAGAAGTAAATGGAAGCAGCTGATAGTAGCGAAGACGATGAGGACAGAGGATAGTTGATTTCGATTTGCTCTGATTCGGGATGAGTATGATTTTCAGGAAGAACAAAGAGAGACAGAAGAAGAATCTAATTTTTTGGAGGTGGTCTCCAAAAACATTTCACAAGCTGCAGTAAATTACTGGGTGCTCATCAAACTTGCAAGTGGCAATTCAGAGAAAATTTTTGTCGGACAACTGATGGAAATTGAGGATTGTCTGGAAGCAAAATTTGCAAGACGCTTTGAATCAACCTCCAAATTTCGGTGGCCAAATTTTGAAGACAAGCGCATAATCCTGGGCAACGAAATTGTCCACTTTTTACCCCTTCCTGGGTTTGACAAGCGTGGGAAATTCACTTCCCCAATGTCCTTCACCTCTTACAAGATTGGCTGAAATATAGGCATCTCATAAGGACGTTTTTAGGTTCATTGTTATCTTGATGTAATTTTAAGTGATCTTGTGATAAGTATAACCTTCTTCATAATTTTATAAAGTGTATCATTAAAAGACTGTTTTTTTTTTAAATGAAACCTTTATTGATTTACACTTCCCCCGTCCACTTGGCAACAGTTTTGAATAAAAAAGAGGTAGCAGTTTCCACTTACCCCGCAGTGGAACGCACGGACGACGACTAAATAATAAAATTAACCTACAGATCACAGAATTCAAGCTAACATCATTTAACTGAAATTATAGTTAAGGCATATTTTAACAAACACGTTGCTGAAATTTCACTATGGTTAATAAGAAGTTAAATTTGCACTAGTGAAATTTGTGGTTCCACTTACCCCGGTGTACCTTACCATAGATATTTTATTTATATATTCATATATCTTATTTTGTATGTAATTTGTCTAGCGTCATCACAGTTCACAATTTGGGGGAAACGTCAATGATTTATACGTAGTTATCAAAGATGTCATCAAATTTAACAGCATGCAGTGATGGAATATTAGCTATGAATTATGGGTAATGGGAGTTATTAACGATGGATGATAGGTTAATGATTTAGTTCATGGGTATTTGAAAGATAAGTCACCGTAACGTGGCATTGCTTGTTACTAACATAGTTTCACATAGTAAGCCGTTAAACACATCCAGTATTTTTGCACCATTTATGTAAGTAAATTCTACAATATTGTTTAAACGCCTGAAACGAACTTTGGCCGATTCTTTTACGTTATAGTGGCGGTGTTGTGGTTCGCTCACACGGAGTTCAGTGCATCATTTTATTAGTCCCTTATTTTACACTATAGCTGTTACGGAGGAAATATTTTTTCTAAGGTTTGGCAACTTAGTCGACAGATATCCATAGTAGAGGGAAAATTGTGTTTTAGAAATCCACCTGAGAACGTTTTTTCTTGAAATAATTTGTCTTCAACTACATTTTGAATGGTTACTATTGCGTTATAGAGAAAGGTAATATTTTATAAGCGAAAAGTAATTTTTCTCATTAGAAAAACATTTAAAAAAATGTATGCACTGTTGGATACTGAAATATTGTATGTCTTAATAAATTTTTATAAAATTTTTACCAAGAATTAGAGACTACCGTGGAAGAACGAAGTAATAATTCTGACTGAATTGGCAGGGCCATTCTGAGTTTTATTGATAGTAGACTCCTCCATTAATAACACAACTGTAGTGCTACCCACTTGATCGTAAGACGTTTGCTAGTCACGGCAACCAGCTACACAGTGAACATTTTGATATTTAGGCATGCATGTTACAATCGATACAAGCACCTTGAACCAGTATGTTTTTGCAACATCCTGATGAAATCAAATGGAATTAATTTTACTTAATAGCGTTAAATCTGTGTAACAGTTGCCTACTCGTAATACTACTATAAACAATTNCAAATGGAATTAATTTTACTTAATAGCGTTAAATCTGTGTAACAGTTGCCTACTCGTAATACTACTATAAACAATTCTTTATCGTTTCAGGAAGATTATGATACGCTATCTTCTGTGTAACATGTCAGGCTAAAGTTCTGAATGTGTCAATCAAAGCGCTGTACTCTTGGTGGGATGTAGTTTCAACCAATGCTCAGTTTTAAAAAACGAAGCATTTTTTTTGTCAACTTGCTATACTGACTTGGGAACAATGAGAGTCACAGTGGATTCGCTGGATGTTTTTCTATTATCATCTCAACTAACGGCGTTACCGACAAAAATTTATTTTTCATGTGGTCTCATGATTTGCCAAACTGTCACGTCATAAATATAAAAATCACAAATCCCAATCAACATTCACAAACTGATACTATCGATTAAAATAAATTTGCATAATAAATACAGGAAACTATGTAATTCAGAGCAGCTGAAGGTTAACATTTGGTTTGATACGGAAGTCATGTGGCAACGCTTATATTTACAAAATGGTATTAACATCTAAAATATACAGGACTTTCAGAATAATTATATAAACTATGAATGAACTGCTTAATAACTGAATTGTACAAAGTGAAGACAAAATTATCTCAGTTTGTTTCCCTCAACTTCTTAACGTAATAATTTAAAAAACTTCAAAGTATTTAAAAGAACGCTCTCTAAGTAATCACGGGCCGCATGCTATAGCAAAATTTGTGTCAATCATCAAAGCTCTAAATATGGCTTGTTCAACAGAACATCTCTCATTATTTTTTCCAGATGAATATTGTCTTCTTCCAGCTACTCATATGGCCTCATATTTCTTTCACTGCATGTCCAGGTAACCAACAACATTTTTCTAAATAATTTATTTTATAAAATATATAATTTTAAATAAACCAACGCTGAGAAAATAACTGGAAAAAAGTAGATTTTCCTTAAATGTGTCGTTGCGAGTAAAACACTTCCGGGTATATAACTCACACGTCGACTTATCAATGCCAAGCTTACGGAAGTTCCAGAAACTAGTAAATTTATAACATTCCTTTAGGTCAAAAATGTATAATCCTAATCTGTTGAACCCGCAGGGACTGATCCATGGAGAACAAACTAGTGGTGGCAACGGTGGAACTCCTCGTGCTAGAGAAGATCTTGAGGGTCGACCCACCCTAACGATGGGTCGACCAATCTGTTGAACCCCCAGGGACTAATCCATGTAAAACACACCATAGATGGCAACGGTGGAACTCCTCGTGCTAGAGGAGATCTTGAGGGTCGACCCATCCTAATGATGGGTCGAACCCATTTTAAAGATGGGTCGACACAGCTCCGGTACTGTCCTAGACATACAGTAGATACGAGGATAGCATCTCGAGAGGACCACGGGTGGATCTGAGAGCAGAGGGTCTCAGAAAACACACGGGAAGACACGGCCAACAAAAATCGCATTAAACCTGCTTGAGTCATACCGCTTGTAACAGCTGGGAAATTAAATGCAAAAGTTGGTGCTGACCATTCGAAGGNCAAATGGAATTAATTTTACTTAATAGCGTTAAATCTGTGTAACAGTTGCCTACTCGTAATACTACTATAAACAATTGTTTATCGTTTCAGGAAGATTATGATACGCTATCTTCTGTGTAACATGTCAGGCTAAAGTTCTGAATGTGTCAATCAAAGCGCTGTACTCTTGGTGGGATGTAGTTTCAACCAATGCTCAGTTTTTAAAAACGAAGCATTTTTTTTGTCAACTTGCTATACTGACTTGGGAACAATGAGAGTCACAGTGGATTCGCTGGATGTTTTTCTATTATCATCTCAACTAACGGCGTTACCGACAAAAATTTATTTTTCATGTGGTCTCATGATTTGCCAAACTGTCACGTCATAAATATAAAAATCACAAATCCCAATCAACATTCACAAACTGATACTATCGATTAAAATAAATTTGCATAATAAATACAGGAAACTATGTAATTCAGAGCAGCTGAAGGTTAACATTTGGTTTGATACGGAAGTCATGTGGCAACGCTTATATTTACAAAATGGTATTAACATCTAAAATATACAGGACTTTCAGAATAATTATATAAACTATGAATGAACTGCTTAATAACTGAATTGTACAAAGTGAAGACAAAATTATCTCAGTTTGTTTCCCTCAACTTCTTAACGTAATAATTTAAAAAACTTCAAAGTATTTAAAAGAACGCTCTCTAAGTAATCACGGGCCGCATGCTATAGCAAAATTTGTGTCAATCATCAAAGCTCTAAATATGGCTTGTTCAACAGAACATGTCTCATTATTTTTTCCAGGTGAATATTGTCTTCTTCCAGCTACTCACATGGCCTCATATTTCTTTCGCTGCATGTCCAGGTAACCAACAACATTTCTCTAAATAATTTATTTTATAAAATATATTATTTTAAATAAACCAACGCTGAGAAAATAACTGGAAAAAAGTAGATTTTACTTAAATGTGTCGTTACGAGTAAAACACTTCCGGGTATATAACTCACACGTCGACTTATCAATGCCAAGCTTACGGAAGTTCCAGAAACTAGTAAATTTATAACATTCCTTTAGGTCAAAAATGTATAATCCTAATCTGTTGAACCCGCAGGGACTGATCCATGGAGAACAAACTAGTGTTGGCAACGGTGGAACTCCTAGTGCTAGAGGAGATCTTGAGGATCGACCCACCCTAACGATGGGTCGACCAATCTGTTGAACCCGCAGGGACTGATCCATGGAGAACAAACTAGTGGTGACAACGGTGGAACTCCTAGTGCTAGAGGAGATCTTGAGGATCGACCCACCCTAACGATGGGTCGACCAATCTGTTGAACCCGCAGGGACTGATCCATGGAGAACAAACTAGTGGTGACAACGGTGGAACTCCTAGTGCTAGAGGAGATCTTGAGGATCGACCCACCCTAACGATGGGTCGACCAATCTGTTGAACCCGCAGGGACTGATCCATGGAGAACAAACTAGTGGTGACAACGGTGGAACTCCTAGTGCTAGAGGAGATCTTGAGGATCGACCCACCCTAACGATGCGTCGACCAATCTGTTGAACCTGCAGGGACTGATCCATGGAGAACAAACTAGTGTTGGCAACGGTGGAACTCCTTGTGCTAGAGGAGATCTTGAGGATCGACCCACCCTAACGATGGGTCGACCAATCTGTTGAACCCCCAGGGACTAATCCATGTAAAACACACCATAGATGGCAACGGTGGAACTCCTCGTGCTAGAGGAGATCTTGAGGGTCGACCCATCCTAATTATGGGTCGACCAATCTGTTGAACCCACAGGGACTGATCCATGGATAACAAACTAGTGGTGGCAACGAGGGAACTCCTCGTGCAAGCGGAGATATTGAGGGTCGACCCATCCTAATGATGGGTCGAACCCATTTTAACGATGGGTCGACACAGCTCCGGTACTGTCCTAGACATACAGTAGATACGAGGATAGCATCTCGAGAGGACCACGGGTGGATCTGAGAGCAGAGGGTCTCAGAAAACACACGGGAAGACACGGCCAACAAAAATCGCGTTAAACCTGCTTGAGTCATACCGCTTGTAACAGCTGGGAAATTAAATGCAAAAGTTGGTGCTGACCATTCGAAGGTCGCGAACGCCTGCGGCGAGATATTCCTTTCAAGTTCGTGGTTCGCAGGAGAAGTCCCACCACCGACCGGGCGCTACACGCCACTCGGATGATCCCGGATTCAGTATTTCATCACCGCCCAGGCCAAACAACCAGCGAGACGAAAGGTGATCCATCCAAGTCCGGCCTGCACACATAAATCCGCATCACGGGCACAATTTTACGGATATTCTTCCTGGATTCCATTTCGTGACACATTTACAAACAGCTGAATGTGATTCGTTAAACAAATCACAAAATACGGTATTATTTGGCAAGTTGATTTTTAATAACCAAAAGGTCTTGATTTTTACAGGGCGCTGGCTTGTTGGCAAGGGGCGAAGGGACAGACTGGGGTACCTCGTCACACACCGTCCAAATTAAACCCTCGACCTGCTAGGTTGTAGTTCCTTATTCGTTCTCCATAGGTCAGTCTGGCCAAACACCGCTGTGTCCGAGAAATGTGCAAACACTCGTATCTGACCACGATTTGTTGATTTCAGGCATGTTTTTAAAAACAAATAATAAAATGCAAAAAAAAAAAATTAGGCTCCAACGCAGATGATGTGTGTTTTAGATGAAGTGATGTATGAAACAGTTGTTTAATTTTTTTTTCCTGTCTGTATTTGATCGCGCATGCGCTGTGCAGTCGCCAGCATCTCCAACGTCAGCGTGGAGTACGGGAAGTTGAGCTGGGAAGGGAGCTACGACCCGTCCTGCCTGACGGGGATCGAGGTGTGCTGGAGCGAGATGATGATCGGCACCTTGTACTGCGACGTGGTCGCCGCTAACGTNCGGGAAGTTGAGCTGGGAAGGGAGCTACGACCCGTCCTGCCTGACGGGGATCGAGGTGTGCTGGAGCGAGATGATGATCGGCACCTTGTACTGCGACGTGGTCGCCGCTAACGTCACCTCCGTGACGGCGGCTGGCACCACCCCGTGCGGGCTCCTCAACGTGAAGGTCACTGCAGTCGGCGAAGGAGCGAACGGCAACGCCACTGCCACAGGTGAAGGACAGGCAGGTACGTACGCAGCGCCGGCGGTTTCTCGCAACACGTCTACATCACGTAATTGCAAAGCTTAGTATTAAGTTAACAGCCGCACAGGATGCCCATTAAACCGTTTCAGTACATAATTCAAACATGTGAAAAAAAAAAAATACAGACAAAAATTTTACTGGGCAATTTTTTTTAACGTTAATTATAATTTCAAATAATAATAATAACATTATAATTTTACTACTAGACGCTTATGAAACGCACTAAAATTATTCTTTTGGAAATTAGCCAAGCTTGTGTTGCGAAATA
>NQII01001386.1:263624-334335 GCA_002778355.1 Clitarchus hookeri | reverse complement strand
GTTTCACAACGATACGGGCGACAATAACGCGCGCGACCGGCGCCCCATCGCTCATACGCGTGCAAGGTGCTGAACCGGCTCGCAGTGCTTCTGTCGTCACTCTCTTCTGTGCGGATTAGACACGTAGCAGCGGGACTTACAAGGATGTAACTACGACTGCGCGGTTTTAATTTCCTCCTACGTCTTAAGGAATGTGTGCAGGCAAACTGAAAAAAAATATATATTTTTTTTTTTTAGCACGTTCACAATTTTTATTTTTGTCCGAATGCGCGCTTAATACGATAAAATCAAAACCGTACAGCTTAAATATATATTATAAATCTTTTAATTTTAAATCTTATCGAAATTCGTATTCCTGTGATATTTAACTGCTGAGATACGTATAAACGTGTGGGCTACGGTTGTACAGAAAATATGTCCGGATTAATAACTCTTCAACGTTACGTCTGTGGTCGGACCGAGTTCCTGGCCCTAGCGCCTAAACTCCGTGCCTGAGAGATTAGATGCCCTCGTGGGGTCCTCGGTGGTCGTCCATCCAAATACCAACCACACTCGACGCTCATTAACTGCGGCGACCTGGAGGCCACCGGATTGGTTGACCGTGCACGACCGCCGGCGTTATTTTGGAACAAGCTGTACTTCACCGCCGTATACAAACCCCGAGCACGATGCGTTATTCGATTGGCCAAGCCCATTGTTACAGTTGGGATGTTTCTCGCTGGCCAAAAAGAGTTCTTGAGATCTTGTCACACAAATAGACAGCGAACGACTAAAGCCAGGCGAGCCTACATCTTGGAGTGTAGTTTGCCGTCGTAGAGTAACGAGAAATTTTGCAGGTCTCTTAGTAATTAGTTCAAATACGATACATCCCGTCGATAGTGTGTAGATTGGGTTGAAGGGTTTGGTTGGCACTTACCGACGAGTTGTTGAAGAGAGTAAGTGAGGCTGCACCATACATTCTCCTACGGGTCAATATTGAAAGATGTAGTTTACTGTCAAGTTCTAATTTATGATAAAGTTCGTAAATACAATTCTTTTTGACACCGGAAATGCTGTACAACACTACCACCGTGCTGTTTTGATTTTTATTTAATTNGGTGAAATGATGTAAAGATGCTGAGGCGGAAGGCAAGGGTGGGGGAAAACGGGAGTACCCCGAGAAAACCCGCCAGCCAACGGCGTTTCCTCACATACGCGAAAATCCGGGAGCCGACGGGCGGGAATCGAACCAGGTTCGCCTAGGTGGGAGGCGAGTAGTCTAACCACTACAATACCGCGGCTTCTGTTGGGCCCCGTCCGACGATAGAGGGGAGAGCATGGAGGTCAAACAGCTGCGCGTAACATATTGTAGTTATTATGTGACCGGCGCATTTGACTCGCCTCCGTAGTGCGGGAGATAATCTCCTACCTATGGGCTGTTCACGGTAAAGTGAGCACTTTTGAGGCCCCAGTTACTTTTCCCTTTCAGCCATATTTTTATGTTTTAACAAACTTCTTGAATAAATATTGACGTGTTAGCAAAAACACAGTGAGTATATTCCACCGCACTCGGAAGTTAACGTCCTAGGCTATATGAAAATATATTTATCGACTATTATTCCAAATGAGAGGGTTTCCAAAAGTGCTCGCTTAACCGTGAACAACCTATAGTCGCCCTGCAGGCGTAATACGACCGCGACGCAAGACTTATTACGATCGTTCAGTTTGCAAACGCAAAGTATCCGTCGACGAAAAAAAAAAATAAAAACACGGTCGCAAACTTAACGCGGGAATCAGAAACCGCGCAAATGATTTCGCGTCTCAAGGAAAAAGAGAAAATGGCGGGATATTTTTTATGAGTTGCCATAACCTTGTGAACTGAAGATGTTGTAATTTAATAGTGTAGCTTGTAAACCAAGTATTCTGTTTTCTTTATTTCAAAATAATTTAATTGATTCAGAAAAAAATTTATAATAGCTTTGAACATGAGAGGGTAATATTTTCAAGCAGCTCTAAGTATCTGCCTCATTCCACATGAGGATTCCTTTTTTTTTAAAAAAGGAATAAACATGACGGAAAATCACGCGAAATGTGATTTAACTGGCGTAAAACACACAAAGTCGAAACACGAATCAACAGAAGCAGATGCAAAATATAGCACAGTTTGTTCTAGAAGTTGTCTGTGAAAACTGTTAACTTGTAGTGAATCACCTGAACATTATGTGCATTGTAGCATAGTGATTAACCCCGTTGTCTGCGCGATAGGCGCAAAATGTATCGCGATTTTAAACACACGATGTTCTACTTCATTTCTAACAATTTTTTTAAATATTTATTTTCACCGTACATATAAAATATGAAAAATTTTTGTATATCTGAAATTTATATTTAAATTTACACTTTTCAATTACGTATTACGTGTATAAAACCACGAATAAACGTAGGGAGGCCCCACTGTTTAAGGTATGAATTATTTATTATGAAATAACACTTTAAAAAATAATATTCAGGCGGTGTCCGAAATGGCATATTTTGTTAACAAAATTATCACGTGACCAAATTTTGAATACAAAAATGGTGAAGTATTTCGTATTTTGTATCTGGCGGATATTAGCAAAAATACAAATTGACAAAGTCAGCTCCATGTTGGTTTCGACCTTCAAAACACACACGCGAATGCGTAAAAAAACGTTTTTTTTAACAAATAACTGTTCATAAAATACACTAGGCATTTTTAAGTGTTGTGCTTTGTTTACATTATTACGCAACAAAAAAGTTTTGTCTTTATTGTATTATTTTTTATTTTCTTATTTATTAACATGCTCGCAACATTCCAGTGATGATTGTTGAAATATTACGTCCGTTTTAAGCATTCAATTTAGATTTTAAAAAAAAGAAACGTTTACTGTTAATGTAATAATACGTTGCCGCGAGTGCTAAACAAGTGACTGTCTCCAAGGTCTGAATTGAAACTTACGAAATGACAAATTACGTAATGAATTTGTCATTTCGGACATGGCCTCAGTTCTTTAGATTGCATTAAGTAAAATTCACATTTCCCAAAGTTTCGTTACCTCAAAATACCACAATTATTCTTTTAATCCTGTTTTTTACGTGAGATTTTATGAAAAGACAAGCAATGTTAGTGTTTACAATCTATATGATTTTCGGTACACAAGAACAACACATGTAAGGGTATTCGCAAAATATTAAATATCACAGTTTACAACTTCGTTCTATACGAGTATGTATAGGATATTTACGGTAAAGTAAGCATTTCGTAGGGCCTTGTCGATAACAATAATAATTAAAATTATATAAAATTTATGCACTGTATTTCCTAGTCAAGGGCCAATTTTTATATTAACATTTGGCGAAAGAATAAAAGTGAGTTGAAAAATATTTTTAGCACTGCCTTAAGAAAAGTGCCTACTTCCCGTGAAAAGACTATCCGTTTCAAAGTTTTACTAGATATTTATAATGTGTTTATTTGTATTTATTCTCTTCTTCGCGGAAATGTTTTTCATTACAGTGACATCAGAAATACTTTTAGGGAAACTTTAGAAACCACGAACTTGCCTCAATTTTATTTTAAAAAGAGAGGCATTTAGCCTACTGTCGTCGCAAGTGCGCGTCGACGCAAAGTTTTGCGTTGAAGCTAAACGAAGTGACGGTCGCGAGGACAAGAGGTGACAATCGCTTAAACGCAATCTGAAACACGGTGCAACGCAAAGTTGCGTTCGGAAGCAAACTTGTCTTCGATAGGTTATAGTACGCTTGCTGGGCGCGACAAAGTTTCTAACACCCACCGGGCTGAATGCCTCGTCCTCCCGCAAGTCTTCGGTCTCTCTAACACTCAACATCAGCTCTTAAACGGCATTAGAGGAAAAAAAAATGTTTTTTCCGGGTGGCATATTACAACACAAATGAGTTATAAAAATAGTAGTAAGTTCCACGTCAGAATTCGAAAATCCAGCAGCAGCCACTACCAACAACTGGACACCCAGACACACTTCGACTCCTTACAGATACATAAGTGTACTTAAATTTGATCTACAATCACACATTTCCAATTTACGGTATTGCAAACGGGGTTTGAAGCGGCGCCGTCTGTTTCTGGTTTCTGCTCAGACGTGTATTTCAAGCTTTTTTAAGTGTAATTTTTACCCAAAAACGGCGAAGCAAAAAGGAGGGTAATGTTTATCACTTGTCTGTATTGATTGGTGTTTGTTAGTTCCACTCTAAAGCCCAAACGTTTGGACCGATTTCGACAAATGAGTTATCACTGAATTCGTCTTGGAACTGCGGGTGACGTTGGTTAAGTGACGTCATGAAATCATCACTACGGCCGGTCGCTATTACGTCAGACTCGATATTTTTTCAAACCACGGCACCTCTGTACATAAAAAGCCATTTCCGTTTGGCGAGCGTTAACTTCCGAAATCAATTAGTATTTCTTAAAATAAGTAAATAACAGTGAAGTACGTAGTAAATTAGTTAATCGTAATAAAAAGTGGCGAGCCTGCAAAGACAGCAAAATACCAACGCCTTACCACGACCATCTGCCATTCTTCATTGGTGTACAAGCCCACGCGGGAGGTGGTTTTGTTTTCTCAACGAAACTCTTTGGTTGCGTTTTTTTTTATGGCTGCACCATACATTCTCCTACGGGTCAATATTGAAAGATGTAGTTTACTGTCAAGTTCTAATTTATGATAAAGTTCGTAAATACAATTCTTTTTGACACCGGAAATGCTGTACAACACTACTACCGTGCTGTTTTGATTTTTATTTAATTTAGACATTTGTTTACATCCACACCTATAACGTTACCACGCGAGACTTGATCTTGTCTAGCTTAGTAATCCGTAGGCGAACAAACCAGTAATCTCACAAGGGTTTGGTTTGTTATTAGTCAGCTACAAACCCCTTAAAATTGAAAGAGAGGGAATATAAAAGTTATTTAACAACGGAAATATATATGTCAGCACAATATAATTTAAAGATTGTGGGTAGAACTAAACAGCAAGGAAGAAGTTTTCTGTTTATAAACATTATAATTAAGAAGAAATGTTTAGACATTCACATAAAAACAATTAAAAATAGTACGGATGNGCTGCACCATACATTCTCCTACGGGTCAATATTGAAAGATGTAGTTTACTGTCAAGTTCTAATTTATGATAAAGTTCGTAAATACAATTCTTTTTGACACCGGAAATGCTGTACAACACTACCACCGTGCTGTTTTGATTTTTATTTAATTTAGACATTTGTTTACATCCACACCTATAACGTTACCACGCGAGACTTGATCTTGTCTAGCTTAGTAATCCGTAGGCGAACAAACCAGTAATCTCACAAGGGTTTTGGTTTGTTATTAGTCAGCTACAAACCCCTAAAAATTGAAAGAGAGGGAATATAAAAGTTATTTAACAACGGAAATATATATGTCAGCACAATATAATTTAAAGATTGTGGGTAGAACTAAACGGCAAGGAAGAAGTTTTCTGTTTATAAACATTATAATTAAGAAGAAATGTTTAGACATTCACATAAAAACAATTAAAAATAGTACGGATGAGCTTAAATTGTTAAGCTGTCCAACTCCGACAACGTCAATACTTGCCCATCAGCTGAAAGATACTTAATATTAGGATTGACGACAATGCTACCGAGTCACGTGAAAATAACGAAAATATATAAAATCCTAGGAATAAGAATAGAAACTACTGGATAAGCATGAAAAAACGGCATAAATAAGCGTAATAATATAGAAAATAAGCTTAATTTATCAATATTGAAGAAAAAAGAAAAAAAAATTAGGAATGCCGAAAACCTGTCAATAATATAAAAAATGGATTAACCCAACGAAATAGAGTGAAAAACAANGGCATAAATAAGCGTAATAATATAGAAAATGAGCTTAATTTATCAATATTGAAGAAAAAAGAAAAAAATTAGGAATGCCGAAAACCTGTCAATAATATAAAAAATGGATTAACCCAACGAAATAGAGTGAAAAACAACGAATGCAAATAAAATGCATTATAAATAAGTGGTCCGAAAACCATTCTAAATAAAAGAAATTTAATGAAACTGAATAGAAATGAAAAAAATTATAAGGAACAACAAAATAATGCGAAGTAAAAAAAGTGGCGAAAACAAACTAAGTAGGTTGCAAAACAACTATAATAACCAAAATGTAACGATAGAATTTAAGAAAGAATGGAACAGAGTAAAGAATAACGAAAATAAGTAAAATTTTGCGAATATGTATAAAAACGAACAAAATAAAGTGAAAAGCAAATTTTAAGCTAATCCGTTGGAAGGCCTCTTACTGCGGCTTAGTATGAAAAATATCAATTATTTGTAATTTGTCCAAAAACACATAAGTGGCTTATGGCTTGTAGAGATTAGATACGCCTATTGACTGCGGCCTCGCCGATACGAAAAGTGATATTTTCAAAATATTTGTGTTTTTCAGATGGAACGTAACCAAAGTTTTCTTTTTGGCTTCGTCCGCTTGGAAATTGAATTTTTTATATTAAGTTTTTGTGTGTGGCAAATAAAAATGAGATTATTTTCCTGCGGCATATTCGGCCACGGTTTTAATTTGTCATTAAATTTTGTGCGTGGCAAACTGAAATTAATGAAAAACTATATCCTTGGTAACGCTCGTCCAAAGTTTAAACTTTTCAACAATTTTTTTTTAAATTTAATTAGTTATGTATTACGAGGTCTAATACAAGATATGTTTAAGTAAATCGATGACTTGACTGTAAATGACACATCAAAATAAGTAGAATAAAACGATATTACGAAAAATATTATATGAAGGTCTAATTATCCTATTACTCATAACGTTATTGGCGTAGCATAATTTTTCAGTATATTAATCGGTTCTTATCCAAGAATGCAGTTTTAACAAAAATATAACAGTATATGGGAATACGATAATGGTATTTACTTAAAAATTACATACACGATAAAGAGAATTTCAAAGGTAGAAAAACATTTCATTTCTACTGCTCACCTCCTTGCTACAATTGTGTAATGATAAATATCCCAGTTTTTAAATAGGTTTAAAACGTACAGTACAGAGAAATTTTCTTCAAAAGTCGTTCATTACAAGCAAACAAGCATAAACAGAGAGTTCCTCTACAAATATGGGTTTTAAAAAGCTTTANATCAAAAGTCGTTCATTACAAGCAAACAAGCATAAACAGAGAGTTCCTCTACAAATATGGGTTTTAAAAAGCTTTAAATAGTTACTAAACATCCCTTTTTAAATATTATTGTGATATGCAGACACCCTTAATTTTTTTTTAAATGTAGGTTACTTTGTAGTTTTGATAATTTTATGGCAATATTTACTACAGTAATGTTTTCTTTTTTCTCTCTCTTTTCAGGTTCATCGAGTCACGCAACATTCTCAACTGCGTTATTAGTACCCACCGTATTTTCACTCTTTGCTGTCTATAATTAACGCCATTGTCTATAAAGGAGTACGCACCAATACATCGTGAACTGATTGCATGTACATATTGTTCAATAATAACTTCTAACAGGTCGTGATATTGAGATAGAAGACACTAACTAGTTCGGCTGAGTGACGTCAACTGCTGGCAAGTGTATCATGAAGGAAATTATTTTTATTCTAAATAAACATCATTAAGTGAACTTAAGCAACTCATTCCCCGTGCGCTTTCTTCACAAACACGTGTCTGTTTTTAAAACAATGCTGAAGTTACCTGAGGAGCTATCCTAGAGATTGTATCTTTTTTAAATAAAATGTATTTCAATAAACCTATAATTTGTTATCCTATCTCATTTGCTGTGAACTGGCAAATATCTGTATAGTCACAGAAAAAAAAANCAATAAACCTATAATTTGTTATCCTATCTCATTTGCTGTGAACTGGCAAATATCTGTATAGTCACAGAAAAAAAAAAAGTCAATTGTGCATTTTAAATGCGAGTGCAACCAAAACACCGAGCGTTGCAAACAAACTCCTATCTTGTGAATCTGGTATTTTGATAGGTTGGTTTAGTTGAGATTTTAATTTACATTTTGTCGTTTCTAGCTCGTATATCACAGTGGTTCAAAACAAGCACCAAACCGCATACGACAACAGGNCAATAAACCTATAATTTGTTATCCTATCTCATTTGCTGTGAACTGGCAAATATCTGTATAGTCACAGAAAAAAAAAGTCAATTGTGCATTTTAAATGCGAGTGCAACCAAAACACCGAGCGTTGCAAACAAACTCCTATCTTGTGAATCTGGTATTTTGATAGGTTGGTTTAGTTGAGATTTCAATTTACATTTTGTCGTTTCTAGCTCGTATATCACAGTGGTTCAAAACAAGCACCAAACCGCATACGACAACAGGTGGTGATGTCATTTCCAAAGATTAGTTCTTAAAGTTTTCAATAAGCTACGAACAACGGCTGCCAATGCATTCAAGTATTGAGCGCAGATCCGAAACTGAGTGCAAAAATTAAGCTAATTAACACGCAAGATTGATTATAGTCCGTTCGCGGATACTTCCGACCTTTCTGAAGCCATGCTTAGGACCTACTTCCAGGATATTCCTCCGCATAATTTAAACAAAGCTTTCCCGTGTCTAGAAATTTACACCAAAGGACAGTGCACACCATTCGTGCGTACTCACTTCTATAATATTTGAAACAAGAACTATTTCTTACTGGGCATTACACACACGCCTATTTTCTCTCTAGTTCTGTTCTTACTAATTATAAAATAAATATTATAATTTACAGATATAATGTAAGTAAAAGTTCGTTTCAACCAAAAATAAGATACTTTTACGATAACAGAATTATGAAACGCTTGTGATGCATGGCACGTGATATGTTATACATGGAGTTATTTTTCAAAGGTTCGATTATGAAAGTGTGAAGACACCGTGGAATAAACTATAGCTATTTGATTCATAGATATTTGTAAAGGGCTTTATTTTCTGCGTGAGAAATGGGGAGGTTGTTGCGTATAATTAAAATTAATTATTTACTGAGCTACTCAAGCTACTTACTGGCAAGCCCTGCTTTCGAAAGAAACCTGAAACCGATTAGCGTATGTCGACAGTAAAGTTGATATAGGACATTCACGGTAAAATCGAGCACTTTCGGAACCCCTGCTAAGGATCTACTTGTGTGCACATTGTATATTTTCTTCCACCACATGTAAAATTAACACTGCGGTGGGCTTGAGCACTGTATGCGTCGGTCAAGGGCAACTGTGGAATTATTATAAAATAAAAAATGTAACGAATTTGCTAATTGTTACACTATTTATGATAATAAAAACAGAAAGTGTAATTAATTATTTTAGTATTCACAAATGTTTACCAAATATCTTTAATTCAAAGTTAAGACGTGGAACTACTTTCTATCCGTCGTTGCCAACTTTACTGGGCGCATGCCGGTCGGCGTGCACGTTAAAATACTCGCAGGTAGGGGCAGTGACATTTTTCAAAGGTTGATTTTATAAAGCGCTCACTTTACCGCGAACAGCGTTTGCTGAATTATGAAATGCATTTCTGTGTTTCGACGTCATATCAAGGGAGCTCGCTAGCTGGGNTGAAATGCATTTCTGTGTTTCGACGTCCTATCAAGGGCGCTCGCTAGCTGGCGGTGTTTAGCGTGTTTGAGTTCTAGAAACGTGGTGGCGCTAAGGGCGACCTAGGGACGCGCATCGGGTAACTGGTCGCCCTTAAGGCGCAAGGCGCTGAGATGGCGTGCAGTCTTTCTCTCGTCAGCTCGCCTCTATAGGACTGCCAGCAGTGAACCTATCACTTCATAGTGCTATAAGAAAGGCGAAGGTGTCCTGCGTGTCCTTATGCTACGTTAAGTAGCCTGTACTACAAATTTCATGCCTAAAATTTATTCTGAAAAACTCGTATTGGCCTTTCTTGTCTTAAAAAAAAATACATAAGAGACAGAAACAGAAAACGGAAAATAGTATTCCGAAGTAAAAAATTTGTTAATTGTAGGCCCCCTCAAAAACATAACAGTTATTCGTTAAGCAAATGTTACGTGCTTACGTTAAGCATCGTACCATACAACCCAAAAAACCCATATTTTACGTATGCGTGAAAGTGTAACGTGATGCGTGTTACGTGCAATACGAACTCATCGTAATCCCGCACTAAAAGTGTAATTTTACAAATTTATAGCCACTAAAAAGAAATTTGTTTTGATTTTATAAATTTTCTATAGGATTTGGCGCTGTACAAGCAATTAAACAGTCTAAGATAGTGGACGCAATGATACATTAATTATGCCTACAGTAAAGTTAATTNATTTGTTAATTGTAGGCCCCCTCAAAAACATAACAGTTATTCGTTAAGCAAATGTTACGTGCTTACGTTAAGCATCATACCATACAACCCAAAATACCCATATTTTACGTATGCGTGAAAGTGTAACGTGATGCGTGTTACGTGCAATACGAACTCATCGTAATCCCGCACTAAAAGTGTAATTTTACAAATTTATAGCCACTAAAAATACATTTGTTTTGATTTTATAAATTTTCTATAGGATTTGCCGCTGTACAAGCAATTAAACAGTCTAAGATAGTGGACGCAATGATACATTAATTATGCCTACAGTAAAGTTAATTTTTAAAGACAGCTGTAAGATATCCTCTTCGCCGAGATATGAAAAACTAAGCAGGGTTTTCAGAGTTCTTAATTTACCGCGAAAAAAGGCATATTTAAATCTCGTATTTATTATAACTAATTGCGCCGTAGTTGCTTGCACATACATTCATTAGCAAAAGTTTCGCATCACCCATGTATTATGTGGTACATGACACGAACACCAACAACTGGCCCTGAGGCACGTGGGCACTGCATTTACAATACGTCCAGCTCACCAAACCAAACGAAACACAATTCTTTACCAGAAAACAACTTGTGTTTCACATGAGGGGGGAGGGAGGGGATTCGCACATCACTCCTAACAACTGTTAATACGCGGTGGAACGTGGTCTTGCTCGGATGCAGACTGCAATTCGTCGCGGCTTACCGTCCGCGAGATCATCCTTGGTTCAGATTGTCCCATTCTTCACTGGCGATCCTGCGTACGTTGGGCAGAGTACGTGGTTGGTCCCGACGCCCGGAAACAACGCGTTTCAATGGAGTCCAGATGTAGTGTTCGGAGGGGGATTCGTGTCTGGGGGGAACAGGCAGGCCATTGAAGGTGTTCACGAGAACTGCATGGAGACGAAATCTTCTCCAAGTGCTGGCGATGAGGTTCCGTGATCGGTTGCAGAATGCTGTTCCCGTACCGTAGCGACGTCTAGAGTGTCCTCGACAACCACGCGAGGTGTACGGCGACCCCCGTGTATCACTCCACCACCACCGTGCTGCACGCGTGGGACGCCGTGTTGGAGGCGCGCGTTATTACCAAGCTGCCTCCGAACACGTTATTTTGAGATCGTCGGAGGTCGCGTAGATCCGACGTTCGTCGGTAAACAGCACGCTCCACCAATCCTGGGGCGTCCGCGCAGCATGACTCCGTGCCCATCTGTAACGGCCTGCGTGTCGTTGTGGAGTACGAGGAGGAACTCGCCATGGTCGTCGGGAATGCAGGTTCGCATCGTGAAACCGTCGCCTCGCAGTTTGACGGAACACATGGCGTCCCGCGAACTCAGTGTTCAGTACCGGAGCTCTCGGCCCGGGGTTCCCCCCGAGTCGATAGTCACAGACATCTGGCATTACCTGCAGTTGTAGAACGTGGACGGCCTGAGCGGGCACGAGTTCTCGACGCTACCTGTTAATCGGAACCGATTCCATGTCCGCATCACGTCACTTTGACTCCGTTGCGCACGTCGAGCAACTTTCCTCGTTGACAAGCCTTCTTCGCGTAACGTGACATGCGGACCCGATCGACGGTCGGCAGTGCCCCTTCGTGGCGTGATGGGCGTTCACTACACCGTTCCAAACACGCCTGTGATCATTTCTTCGCTGGTACTCTAACGTCAAGTGAAACACTGCGACCCTTCGACCAGTAGGTAGGGGCTACATACAGCTGTCGGTATGTTTACAAGCAACGTACGGGCCGTCGTTACGATCAGCAGAGGAACGGTCGCTATAGCAACACACCGACACGACATATCGGGGGTGATGCTAAACTTTTGTTGATGTGTGTATCTAACCCAGCTGTGGCAGCATTGGCGTCCGCTAAGATGGCTTGTAGCGTACTAGGGGTTCCGCTAGCCTTACGTGTTAATATGTGGGTAATTAGTTAGACCCGTATTGAACACTGTGTTACACAGATGCAAAGAACTCAAGNCGTGTTAAGATGTGGGTAATTAGTTAGACCCGTATTGAACGCTGTGTTACACAGATGCAAAGAACTCAAGTGTGTGACGGAAGAACACTCACAAATACCACAACAAAAATTCAAATGCGAAACAACCAAAATATCGTTAGGGAAATATCTGCTGCTATTTTAAATGATTACTCAGCAGAGACGTGGCCAGAAAAAAATGTGGAATTTAGTTAGCTTTCTTGTAATCAGGTTAATTGTGACAGGAATAATGCAATCAATTTGCAGACTAGATTTTATGTGTGCCCTCAGCAACACTAGCCTTTCTCGTGACTGAGGTGTTCCATTTACTTTTCACACTTGGCAATGAAAATTTATAACTTCAAGAAAAATAAATTAATTGAATTGTTTCTTTGATCCACACAAGCTTAGTGTTTGAAGTCGAAGATTCTAAATTCCAAGTTCCCCGTGGTCAAAATAATGTGCAGTCATGGACCGTATCACTTATGGATCGATCAAGTGTAACTGTGGAATTGCTAGAAACTTAAATAATGCAATTGCATGCCCAGTCTTATTCTCAATTGCATAAAACGAATATAAAATGAGTAGGATTAATAAATTGTCACCAGTTTTAAGCATAATATTTTTAATGTGACGTTGAAAGTTATAATCGCTTTACTTACATCTCTGCCAACTACACATGTCTGTAAGTCTTCGTTAAATAATATGTAGCTATATCGACAGAGACATTTTTCAAAGATTGATTTCATATTTTCTTCATTAACCGCCAAGAAACTATAGCACCCAGTTTGGTAAATAATTTTCAGATTATTTTGATGTTTCTGTGCTACATAATTGATGGAAGGGAAAGGGAAAGTAAAAATACTTTCAAAAATTTCATTCGGAAAATTTTAATACATGGATTTACTTTCTCCTTTATGCATAACACACATTAAATTAATGCTCTCGATCATTTATAATTCTTTTATTACGAAAGTTAAATTGAATGTGATTTACCTAAATACGGAATTAAATGTACAGAGAACAAAAAAACTAGTCAGTGCTTGATATTTTATTTTTTACCTTTTCTTGTTGGTCAGTATCAGCCATAATAGCATGCAAACATACGTGNTAATATTTTATTTTTTAGCTTTTCTTGTTGGTCAGTATCAGCCATAATAGCATGCAAACATACGTGAAATAAGATGGAAAGAACAACAGGCCACTCAGTAAATTTTCCCTATTAAACCTCCAAGTAATTAATGACCTGTCTTGGTCAAGTGGTCGATTCAGGGTGCTAAAACGTATATTAAAACACTTCCAAAGAAACAGATCATCATGAATACGTAACAAAAAATTAGTATAAGTTTTGGAATCACGCACGATATTCTTCATAAAAATTGGAAAGACGGAAAGAAAAAAAAGCGTCAGAGTACAGAGATACCACATTTTTTGGGGCATTAATTTTTTAATTCATTTTCAATGGCTGTCCTTCAGAATTTGCATTGTTCCCTCATCCATTATCTGAAATTTGAGTACCAACTCGGTACTACTGCTCAGACGTTGCTATTTGTATCTCCTATATAGTATTTCAAGGAATTTTCCATAATAACTCTTCAATATTTATAGTACTAGGGTTTTCAATGGCTATTCATGGTCAGGTTTCGCTATCATGTAGTGTAAAGGCCTGATTGGTGATTTTCCACGTCGAACCTCCGTTATGACTACTTTTTTATCGTCCAGGCCAGTACTCAGATTTGGCGCTCACTGTTATCATAACAGAGATCACGCAGTCTATTAACTTTTGGATACATAATTACGGGGCATAAATGCAGGCTCGATCTTACAAAACATTTATATTAACAGCATTTAAATAATAAATTAGCAACTGCTTTTTTTATTTTGCGTCACACACATGCTTACACAAGGGTGGAATAGATATATGTGCGTAATGTAAAATGGCGAGAATGACCCAAACGGAACAAAAAGTTTTTGCATCGTCACATCCATTATCCGTTCCTCGGGCAACTTCTTTTCAGGCATCGTCAAGCGGCAGTTTCCAGTGGCTGCAAGCGCGATAGACAACTGCGTTGAGCAAGCGGTGGCGATGGCGTGGCTGTACTCGCAGGGAATGATGACTCAGTGCTGCCCTAAACGAAAAGCGTCAGACATTTATAAAGCAACATTTCCTTAAACTAACTACTCTAAAACTAAGTGTTATGTGAGCCCGCGGTAGGGACGGGAGTTAAGTGCGTCTCAGGGCTAAACCCCCATACGCCTACAAGGAAGGAAGAATCATGCAAGGAGACATGCATCACGGCAAAGAGGGATTGGGCTGCTATGACCAGCATTTGGCCATGAGAACCTCCCTAAGTGTACTTATAGGTTAAACTATAATTAGAAGAGAAAGGGAAAAACCGGCATAGTCACCGTAAAAACCCTTTCGACAAGAAAGAATTAAAAATTGTTTCATGCATTATCATGTTTAACAGAAAATACTACAGGAGACAGAGGATAGGAATCATGCTCTCTATTATGATAGGAAAAAGTGCTAGTAGAGAGGGGGCGGGTGAATTTTCTTTCATTTGGCGCTGCGTTTAACCAGAGTAACACTTGTTCATCACTCTGGTGGGGGGAGAGCGCAATTGGGCAGGTCCCCCCCGAATCCGGATCCCCAGTGGATCCTGAAACTCAAACGAAAAATAGAATTAGCTGTCGGTGAGTGCCAGCAAGCTAGCACAAACCGACTTTTTCATAATCCTTCACAAGATGGTAATTTGCCTGACAGAAGAGGTTAATCTTAGCCTAATTAACCTAAACTTCAGTTAAGTCCACGAGGACTGTTCAAGTATTGTGAGTCAAGACTCTTAGAAACTTGAGATGAATTAAGCTTATATGATCTATTATATGCAGCCTGTAGCCATCGGTATGATAACATTTCCTTGTCGAAACTGTTGAAGGGGGTACTAGTGAATTCGTTCGTGGTGATCCAATGCGTAGCATGTTCGTAGGATCGCCCGTTCGCCCGTTCCATCATGAACGTAGCCGTCACGCTCGAGTGGCGATCGAATTGCTGGACGAAACAAGGTAACGAGAAGCGTCACGCTTACCAGAGCACGCGAATTCCGCTCTCGTCGCTTCGCTTCAGCAGCGGAAAAACAGCTTCCTGCGTGCTGGGTGAACAGGGAGTCGGCGATGGCCGAGTGTTATTTTATATTGCTAGGACAATATTGTTCCTTATTCTATTGCTACCCAGTCATTGTGTAGAAGTACTGTAAGGCTCTTGACCCAAATTTTTTATAGTAGTGTAAATTAGCATATTCTGGGTCAGCCAATATTTTATGTATGAATATATATTTTTTATGGTGCATTATCTTGCTAGCAATCGCTGGGATTATTAGTATATTACTCTTTTTGTATTAGTATTTCTANATTTTTTATGGTGCATTATCTTGCTAGCAATCGCTGGGATTATTAGTATATTACTCTTTTTGTATTAGTATTTCTATAGTATAGTTCTAAATATTATTAGTTTTTCTTAGATTTTCCCCTACTTAAATTTAATTGAAACCTCCCGAAATTAATAAAGCATATCCAACCAATCCTTAAGTTAAGTATAACGATAAAAATAGTTAAGCTAATTAAACAACTTTACACAGTAACTTTAAAAGCCATAGCCCATTCTAATAAAACTAAAAACTTTCATTCTAAATTTAACTTTAATTCTAAAAATAAATGTAGCCAGTGTTTGATTCNATAATGGCCTAGTCAGCGGGCGAAGAATGTCGTTTGTTTCACGATCGTTTCGGCATCATCCGAAGCCACGCTCATTTGAGTGTTTCTGTCCGTTACGTACGTCACTTTCCCGCTTAACGCAAGGCTAATGGCCAACAGCGTGTACCAACAGCCAAACACGGAAATCACATACCAAAGTCAGATTCACGAGAAAGAACAAGATTTTAGGAGAAGAGAAAAAGGCAATTGTGTATTTTGCGCTTTTGTGTAATGCTAACGTTGGCACGACTGGCATCCTGGTCACTCCACAACCATCAATACATGAAAAAAAAAAACCACAGACTTGAAATTATTAATATAGCATAAAACCTAATACAGCGATTTCCACGATTCAAATTCTATGATTACGAGAAAACTTAAAAATAATTAGCAAAAAATGTTATTCATGAAATACACCATTTCCGTAATTATTTAAAAAAATATTTAAAAAGTTGCTTTAAATTCTTATATTGCAAATAAGTTCTTCTATTGCTGTTCTTCTGAGCACAATTCTTGAACGAAATGTGTTTTTGATGAAAGAGCTCCCAGGGATATTTACATTATCGCACGGACCCATCTCTAAGAAGTGTTGAAAATTNATGTGTTTTTGATGAAAGAGCTCCCAGGGATATTTACATTATCGCACGGACCCATCTCTAAGAAGTGTTGAAAATTTATTATTGTTCTCAGGACAGTTTTTTTTTTCAAATTGATATAAATCGTTGTACAAACTAATATAAAGTTGCAAAACTATTAACATGAAACTTTAAACAAACGTAGNCCAAATTGATATAAATCGTTGTACAAACTAATATAAAGTTGCAAAACTATTAACATGAAACTTTAAACAAACGTAGATGAAATTCAGTATTTTGATACGGTATAGGTTTCCGGAGATACAATATAGTTTACCGTCTATGTGAATAATGTATGGTTAATTCAGCGATGGTAGGTATTATTACATTCAACGTGCATTCTAAATTATATGTTTGACGTAAACCTTTGTGAGGCTCTCGGTACATGTACTTAGTCTCGGTACATGCACTTACTCTCGGTAGTCATAAATGTTTATTAAGAAATTACTCATTCCGCTAATACTCATTACGCAAATACGTCTAATTACACATAATTAGCCTCTACGAGTCTTGAAACAAGGACTACCACAACCCCCCTTTCCAAGCATCTAGTCACCCGACTTCCTCGAAAAATTTCAAGGTCCCGCAAATGTCAGTTGGACCCTTTGTCCACCAATCACAGCGCACCTCAGAAGGGGTGGGAGAACTCGTCAGCCAACCACAACACACCTCCCGGGGAATGGAGGGAGGGGGATGATCTGTTCTCCAGGTCAAAGGTGGTCGGCAATTAGCGTGCCTCTCTCCAAGACCCGTTTACTGGATAATGTCCGAACAGTGAAANTCCAGGTCAAAGGTGGTCGGCAATTAGCGTGCCTCTCTCCAAGACCCGTTTACTGGATAATGTCCGAACAGTGAAAACTGATGCACGTAAATAATGGGTCTTGTAATCTTTTCTGAGGAAGAGAAGACATATTCCCAGAGCATTCATTTACTGAGACACGCATATAAAGAATGTCCACGGTAAAGTGAGCATTTTTGAAAGCCCTANTAAAGAATGTCCACGGTAAAGTGAGCATTTTTGAAAGCCCTACTTATGATGTACTTCTACGCACGTTCTGTATTCTTCCGCCATATGTAGAATTAACATTGTCGTGTGCCTGGGCACTGTATTCATGCGTTAGTCAAGTACAACTGTGAAATCATTGGAAAAGTAAATATTTTACTAATGTTCTAATTCCCTACACTTGTATGCATAAAAAAAATAAAATAAATAATGCTAGTATTTACAAATGCTAATATAACACTTTTAGTTCAACGTTATACACGCAACGCTGATTTAACAGACAACGTGTTAATGAGGAGCCCCTATAATAGTCAAGTATCTATGTGCTCGTCAAGTCACATATTTAATTGGTGGCTTATGAAATCATGCGAATGTCTGTGTGGAATGTATGCCCCCTCCATACCAAATAACTCTTGAACCCATTTTCCGGATTTTACCAAACTCGGTTAGCATATAGGATATCAAATTTTCATAGATTTTTATCACGCCGCGTGCTTATTTTCAAAATGGTGACCATTTTGATATTTAGGGCACCGTTTCATATCACTGGAACCATTTAACCAGTTTCGCCAAATTTCGTATTTTGACAGTTCATAGAGTAAATACTTATTTTAGGGAGGTATATTGTTATGTTCACCGTTTTGGAAAATAGTGCAATATGAAAAAGTTAAACTCTTTCATGATATATCGGAAACTACGGAATAGATCCCCGCTGAATTTCGCAGGTAAATAATAATATTGTGTGCCATGTTACCGCATAAAAATTAAATGAATAAAACTTTATTTTCAACATGGCGGCCTTATAAATATATTAGGTTAATTTGGTATACGGAATGTTTGAAAACTAAACACCAAAACTGAGGGAGGAGATTCCTTATGAAAATTAATGTCGAAAATATGCAGGACACCATGTACATAAACAGAATATTAAAGGAGATATGAGCCTGTGAAAATGGGGTTTTGAAAACTTATTTTCGCTGAATGCCTTGTACTGTCTGCCAGCGGTAGGGATAGCGGCGATTTACCCACAGTACGTCTAACACGGTTAAATGGGACACGCCCATTTGGCGCGCTATGGAGCGTGCACTAGTGGAGGGCATGTCGTTGATGTGCTGACATATCACTTGCTCAAGCCGAACAGTGAGCATAGAGCGAGGACGGCCATCATTACGCATGTGTCTCTGCAACATCGGAAGCATAAGTTACGTTTTCAAAACCCAATTTTAATGCGCTCATATCTNTCATTACGCATGTGTCTCTGCAACATCGGAAGCATAAGTTACGTTTTCAAAACCCAATTTTAATGCGCTCATATCTCCTTTAATATGTGGTTTAGTTATATGGTGTCATAAATTTTTTCACCTTTTCTTTTTAAATAAGGTATCGCCTCCCGCAGTTTGGGCGTTTAATTTCCGAAAAACCTGTGTATACCATACCATTGAACCAAATTCGACCCAAACTTGGTATACTGAAACTATCAACTACAAGCATCAAATAGGCTAATACAGTGCCTATTTTATCCACCATCTTGTAAGATACCTCAACTGTTATGCCATACCTCTGGAAACAATCAACATATTTCCACAACATTTTGGCAAACAAGTCTTGCTACGGTAGGCAACAGTAAACTGATGTGTTTTAAGAGGGCCGGACGCTTTCCTTTTCTCAAAATGATTGCAAAATAAATATTTTATTTTAACACAGACCGATTTCATCTCAGTCTTAGAGTATGCCCTATTTCATCAAATACAGGGTGTATCAGTACAGCGGTTACGAACTTTCAGGAGAGATAGAGTACACCTAGACGATCGGAAATCACATAGCAATGCATGGTCGGAAACGCTTTCCTGGCGCGGTAGTGACGACACAAAACACAAGAAAGGAAGGACACGAACAGGGTCATCTGTTGCTTCGGTTTGCGTAGCGACATCTATCGCGTACACCAGCCAAAGACGTCCCAGCATTTTTGCTGTACTAAGAAAATAAACATGTTTTCTCACCCTGTATGTCATTTAAATTGTCGAGGCGCTTATTTTCGAAATGGTGACCATTAAAATATTTTATGTTTATTTGGTACAGCTACCATACCATTTTACCAATTTCAAACAAATTTTTTATGTCTGACAGTATCTGTTACAATAATCATATATGCAAAAAATAACTTCTTCGTACGACATTGTATAAGACAGCGCCACATATATTTATAAAGTTTTTACGTCATATCTCGGGGACCAATTGACCGATTCCTACCAAATTTGGCAAACTAGTAGTACTGCAACAGGTGATGTAATCATATATATTTTAAGACTTTCAGACACTTATTTTCAAAATTGTGGCCATATAACCATTTCAACATAGTATGCTATATAGTTGGAAACATGTAATCAATTCCATCTTAGCTTTGAATGCTGGGATTATACTGTATATTACAACCACAAATGTGTCTACACTGAGACTCTTTTGTCCGACATTTTGTGGTATAGCACCACACGAATAAGTAAAATTTTAGTGNCAAATGTGTCTACACTGAGACTCTTTTGTCCGACATTTTGTGGTATAGCACCACACGAATAAGTAAAATTTTAGTGCCATATCTTTGAAAACAACTGACCGATTTCTACTGTTAATAAATGTGATCATGCCTTAACTGGACGGCCTGCGTGATCACACCTTCAAACATTAATACAGGACACGAGTCGTGATTGACGAAATACCTCGCGAAAGGAAAAGCAGAAACTGCTTCCACCGGCCAGTGAACGGGGCGGTAANTGAGTCGTGATTGACGAAATACCTCGCGAAAGGAAAAGCAGAAACTGCTTCCACCGGCCAGTGAACGGGGCGGTAAACTTACACAACGCGCCAGATATAGGACAGTGTATTCCTAAGGACGGCGTTTGTTGTGATCGGAGCATCGGACCAAGAAGACGGCTGGAGATGGGAGTGTCCGGCCGTCGCTAACAACCGCCTGAATCAGCCAATTGCAGCATGAATAAGGCGCGTACTCTCCAATTAGCTTTAAATCAGAAAGTGCCGTTGTATTATACATTACTATAATTAATTAGCTAACATCACCATGTTAATCCTTTTAAATCTCCCCCAAGTAAAGTTTATAATCTTAATTGTTTAATAAAGTCCCATATTTTACTGTTATGCTCTACCTATCATAACTCTGGGTTAATAAATCATTTCAAAACAATACCAAATTCGGCAAACAAGTAATAATGCAGAGGGTGATGTACACTAATATAGTT
The DNA here is from genome assembly GCA_002778355.1 of Clitarchus hookeri. NCBI lineage: Eukaryota > Metazoa > Arthropoda > Insecta > Phasmatodea > Phasmatidae > Clitarchus > Clitarchus hookeri. Next base: position 313,388 of record NQII01001386.1, on the reverse strand, counting down.
TAAGATTGTCAGAACATATTTTCGAAATGGCACCCATACAGTTATTTTAACGTTGTATGTTGTCTCGTCGAAACTACGTAATTACGTAATTGCACCCTAACATTGCACGCCGGCTTTACGTATTACAGCGATTTTGTAAGATAGTATCACATGACAAATTATAATTTAAATGCAGCTATATCTCTGAAAAATCCAACAAATTTTTATAAAACTTGGCAAACAAGTGGCATTACGGCAGGCTATGTAAACTAATCAGTGGTTTAGGCACTTATTTTAATTATGGCGGTCACATGAACATTTTAGCTCGGGATGTTATGTCTATGTAACTACGAAACAAAGTTAAGTTGAAACTTAGTATGCTGGCTATATCTATTACAGTCATAAAATTTGTTTGCAGTATATAATGTTTCATTTCTCCGCCATTTTGTAAGATAGCCCTGCATGAAAAAATAATAATAGTAAAAACATTTTAGGTTATCTACGAAACTATGTAACAGATATCAACTTAACTTTCTTTACTGATTCCATCTACGACAATAATCTACTGTGCTAATACATAAACTTTTTGTCCTCCATTTATGAAGATCTTCAATTGAAAAATCAAGGTCCCCGAGATATTGATCTCGGGAACAAATCCACCGATTCCCACCAGATATTTCACGCAAGTAGTGCTACGGTAGGGTGTGTAATCTACCACGTTTCAGATGTGGCTGACGTTTTTTTAATTGTTTTAGTGTAAATAATTTAGATTAATATGTTTCATCTGTGAAACAATTGAACAAAATTCAACCAAATCTTGTGCGATAACAGTATTCATTAGAAGGCTCAATTATGCATACACAGATATCATTTTTCCGCATTTTTGGAAAATAATGCCAGGTGAGAAAGTTGAACATTTTGCCATAATACCGGAACAATTCAACTAAATTCCATTAAATTTTGCACACCATTAGTGCTACAGAAAGTCATGTAAAGTTGCGTGATTTAAGAGGGACCAGACATTGATTTACAAAATGGCGGTTATATAAATATTTTGATAAGTTTGGCATAGCTGTTTAACCAAATCCAACCAAACTTTTCATGCTGACAGATACTTCTGCATCGTACACAGAACATCTGTTAGGTAATTTTGTAAGATAGCAGCTATTAATAAAATAAGGTTTTTATGCCTTATCTCGGGGACCAATCAATATATTTCCACCAAATACTTCATTAAAGTTGCGCTGTGGTAGGCCATGTATGTAAACTTACGTGTTTCAAGTGCTTCGCTTACTTATTTTGAAAATGATGACCATGTAAATATTAAGGTTAGTGAACCCTATCATTCAAAACATTCGACTGATCACATCAGAAGTTTTTGCTCCAAATCCTATCCCCGTGATGCACACTAGCTTATTTTAACGAGGTTTTCTGGGTTCGAGTTCCAGTTAAGGCACATGTGCATATGCAGGGGTAGTGAAATTTCGCGAAAAGTTTTCAAGACAAGTTATACTTCAAAACACTGTAGGGTAGTTTACTTATCTGGATTAGATAAATTACGTTTTGAAACGTGTTAACTGTCTGCACACGAATCAGTTAGGAGCCGTGCCGTTGTTGCCGAATTCTAAGTGGCCCAGTCAAATATGAAAATGCCTTCTCGAAGCAGACAGCAACCAATGGCAATATACAAACTGCAGTTGGGTGACTATAGTATTGAAGTCTACCGTCTACTCGGTACTGTTGCATATGTTTCTGGCTTCATCTCTAATGATATGGCTGCCAACGAGTCATCAAGGCCTACATACCTAAAATTTAAGCTTTTTAAGAATTTCATTAAAGATCATATGCACCCACGCAGAAGGAAGTAAGCTCGTCAGTTATATCAGTATTTTTTATTTTTTTACTAAACTATTCTACTTGTTAAGCTATACCGATCAAACACTGGCTTCTGTTATTTTTAAATTTAAAGTTAAATTAGGATTAAAGTTATTAAGTTAATTTGCAAATAAAGTAAAAAACAAGAGGCTATGGCTTTTAAAGTTACTGTGTAAGGGTAATTTTTTATTAACTTTCTATTCTTNATCAGTATTTTTTATTTTTTTACTAAACTATTCTACTTGTTAAGCTATACCGATCAAACACTGGCTTCTGTTATTTTCAAATTTAAAGTTAAATTAGGATTAAAGTTATTAAGTTAATTTGCAAATAAAGTAAAAAACAAGAGGCTATGGCTTTTAAAGTTACTGTGTAAGGGTAATTTTTTATTAACTTTCTATTCTTATTATTAACTTAAAAGTAGGGATTGTGTGAAAAACTTTATTCATAATTTTTGGGATTATCTATATTTATATTGGGGAAAAAAGGGGAGTACTCCCCCCTTCCCCCCGTAAAAAAACCCCGATGCACTGTTTATGGGCTGCTGAGGGCGCTCATTGTTTCCATTATGATTACGAATATTTGGGCATCTGTTGTGGTTTTCGTTCTTCCATTTGCGGCTTTGATGTGTTACTAGGGAGCCAAACGGAATGCGAAGCGAGATGGCAGCTGGCCACAGGAAGGACGCCAGAGTTATCAGCCGAGGCCATGTGTTGCCGCTACGCGCGCTGGGTACGCGTGAGTCGGCACGGCACGGCACGGCCCCTCGGCACGGCCAGGCCAGCCTCACTCAGTCTCCCGGCCATGAAGTGACAGCGTAACACGCCGCCAGGGCCAGCTCGCCAGACGGAAGTTGGTGTTTGAAACACTGCTGGAACCGCTGCTTCCAGGTGTGTTCGGTTGGTGGTAATTCCCGCGGAAGGCGCTACCGTCCCGCTTGCTGCTTGCAGAGTGCACGGCAGACGGTGACAGAGAGAGAGAGGAAGCGTGAGCTTGTAAACAAGCCCTCACTCTCACGTGCTCTCTGGCATCCGCCATGTTTGTTTACGCCTTTCGGTAGAGGTCATCGCAGACCTTAGATAGATACGTCAGATCTCACAAAAGCCATGATACATCAACTGCAAGTATCCATGTTTGTATGCGAGTTTTAATTTATTTTAATCAGTGATTATGTAAAATAATCTTAGCATGACCAGTGATAATTACTAATTATAAAAAATTTCGATAGTGCGTTAGTACAACCACGAACAGGCTACTTGCTTAAAATTTAATACTAGTCCATGTAAAACTTGCAGTTTTTTTTCCTTGGGAATATTAATGCCCCTCGCTCCCTTTTCATGCTTGGAGGATAATCACTGATTAAGGTGGGGGAGAGAGGAAAGGGTTCGGGTCTGTTGCCTTCCAATTCTACTTCCGATATCGCTCACATATATGACTTAAAGCGCGAACTACAATACACGACAGTTAGAGATTAACACATCCTATAAAGTGGCGCTTGCTGCAATCACGCATAAACATTACCAATGCAAGTTGCACAAAAATTTGACGCGATAAAAATTTTATTGTGCGAAAAACAATGCGTAGTGAATCACAATCCTCCCGTTTTACTGTAAAAGTCAAATTGACTGTCACAATTGTACATTTCCGTTCACGATAACATTCATGTCACGTTTTTATGTTCTTCTTTATATGTTCGTTTCTCTGTGAATTAAAAATAAAAAAACTGAAAAAAGTGAGAATATAAGCGATAGTAAATGATTGTTGGTAGTTAAACATTGACAAAAAAAATATTTATGCGACGAGTTATTTACGTTAAACTAAAGTAGGTTGTTATCTGATATCTGATAGGACTGAAAATGAAAACGCCTGTATTTGTAGTGTCAGTTCTAGCAAGGAGTTAGTGTTACAGCTGAATTGTTACGTGAATTGCTGTGGTTATTTCAGTCGTAGCACCGTCGTCGGCCGGAACTTGAACTCGTAATCTCCGGGTCAGAACGTAACGCCCTAGCAAGTTCATCCACTGAAGTCATAATTGGGAGGTAGTGACATATATAGTTTTCCGAACAAATATTTGCTAAGTCGTAAATTTCCTTTTCAAAAAATTCTCAAGCGATTTTGGGGGCCGCGGTGATGTAGTGGTTAGACTACTCGCCTTATCATTGGGAGGTAGTGACATGTATAGTTTTCCGAACAAATATTTGCTAAGTCGTAAATTCCATTTTCAAAAAAATCTCAATCGTTTTGGGGGCCGCGGTGATGTAGTGGTTAGACTACTCGCCTCATCATTGGGAGGAAGTGACATGTATAGTTTTCCGAACAAATGTTTGCTAAGTCGTAAACTTCCTAATCAAAAAAATCTCAAGCGTTTTTGGGGGCCGCGGTGATGTAGTGGTTAGACTACTCGCCTCTCACCTAGGTGAACCGGAGTTCGATTCCCGGCGGGGTCACTCCCGGATTTTCGCATGTGGGAATTGTGCTGGTCGATGCCGCTGGTCGGCGGGTTTTCTCGGGGATCTTCAGTTTCCCCCGCCCGTACATTCCAGCGCTGCTCCATACTCGCCTCACTTCACCTTCATCGGCTCTCAAGACGTCGACGATGTTCAGAGCCGCCCAAATTTCTCCACCCCACTAAAGCGTTTTTGTAATATAATTTCCATAAATTTTATTGGTTTACCACAGAGAATACTTGTACTAAGACGAGAAATAGGTGCTCTAGAAATTACGTTATTTAAACTGAGGCATGACCTAAAGCATGCTTCTATAAATTATGAAACAGATATGACACTGTTTTACTGGAAATGTCTGCAGGGAAACTATACCAACTTCTGCACACCTTCCTGAGAGAGAAACCTCGGGCGTATGTCGAAGGAGATAATGTTGTGGCGTTTCGTGCTAGCATGGGCACGGCGATGTAGTTGGTTAGATTATTTGCAAAGTAACTGTGACTTCGTAATTTTTGCGTCGCATGGTCTTGCAAGCGCGGCAGGTGATCGTAGTTGGTTTTGAACAACACGGATGACGAATCGGTGATCACATGAGGGCTTGGCTTCGAACCATCACACAGTAGAACTCCTGACAGCTCTACGGGACCACGGTGGTGTGGTAGCAAGATTGCTGTCTCCCGACACGGCGAACCGGGTTCGATTCCTGACGAGGTCACGTGGGAAACGTGGCGGAAGTGGTCATGGCCGGTGGGTTTTCTCGGAGTGTTCTATTTCTTGCCACCGCGCGTTCCGCTGCTCTTCCATCTCCACCTTAGAGCACTCTTATCGGCGCTTAAGAATTCAGCTGTGAAGTGCAGTTAAAATGTATATCTCTCTTCCTCTCTCTCTCTCTCTCTCTCTTTACGTGAGTGCGACCTCGTAGACATCGTGACCAATAAGACTCATCGGTTAGTTCGTGATGTGTAGGATTTTTTACTGGATCAGTATTCAGCATGCAGTTCAAAAAATTTTTTTCGATTTCAACTTAATTTTTGACTAATAGAATTTGGCGGTAAAGTGCGAGGGCTTCGAAATAGCAAGTTCCCAACTGTTACCTGTGTAAGTTACCCCGACTTGCATGAATGCTCAAAGTTCCTAAAATCACATTCTTCTTCGCAAGTAACACACGCACACGGCCTTTGATTTAATTTAATTATTTTCTTTTTCAAAAAATTTAATAACGAATTTTATGTGGTTCGGGTGTTTTTGGAAGTTAAAATGACACACATCCGTGGTTTACCCGAGTTTCGAGTTCGGGATTGTAAGAGTCCAAGCGAACGCGGTTCCCGCATATCGCCGAAAGATTCTTATAGAAGAAGCGTCCTATCTCAAGCAAATACTCATTTTATCTTCCGCTTCTTGATTCTTTTCAGACGTTTCCCAATCTTTGGCGTGCGCATTCGGACAAATACTGACTACTCGTATGCCCACTGTGTGGTCGTTGGGTGCCTTCCATGCTCCACCCAGGATAGTGATAAGTGTATAACGTCCTTCTAGTGCTGAGTTAGGCCATAAAGTCGTGCTCGAACAATAGCCTGCCGATGTCTGGTTGAAACGACTGATAGATGGTTGTTAAAAATTAAATCTCCCCCTGTTCAGTTTCATTCTTGTGGGTGGCATCAGTTGTCCAACCAAACGGCCAAAGAACATTAGTTAAGTAGGTCTCTGCAGACGGCACGTGAAAACTTGCTCCCACTAATCAGTTTCTGCATGTGAGTGTTTGTACGGCTGAAGAACAAACGCTGTAGAACACTTTTGAAAGTTCCAAACAATTGACGGTTTTTCTTGCATCGTAATATGGAATATACAGGCTCGACTGTTAATTTCCTCAATAAAAAAAAAAGCATTCACTGTTAACGAAATACATAAATGAGAACCAGCAGAAAATTGAAGGACGTTTAACTTACGTTGTACAAGGGTGGACCGGTGAGAAGAGACCAATTTAAAAGTAGCTCCCAGCGTATATTCAGTTATATAGGCTATTCATGGTAAAGTGAGCACTTTTGAAAGCCCTCTCATTTGGAATAATAGTCAACAAATATATTTTATTAGTTTTAGACATTAAACTCCGAGTGCGATGAAATATACCCGCTGTGTTTGTTACGTACATGGCAATATTGATTGAAAAAGATTGTCAAAGAAAAAAATGGCTGGAATGAAAAAATAACTAGGGCCTCAAAAGTGCTCACTTTACCGTGAAAAGCCTATACTTTGCTTAAAACCTAGCGCAAATTATTGGGGGAAAAAAAACTTTTTGAATAGGTTGAAGAAAGACCACACATTTACCACTTAACAGTACTCCTTTGATAAACATGTACAGGAAAATCAAGATGAAAATGCGACATGAGTTTGTTAACTGCTTTATTCGAAATCCACGAAGACATGTACAGATGGTTCAGAAATGATTTATTACACCGAGAGAAATGTGTGATCCAACCAACAGAATATTATTTTGCATAGGGCTAAACATATATATAGTTACCACGACAAAATATTTAAAGTAAGCAATATCTTGAAAAGCAACAAAAATTAATATTTTCATCTAACAAAATACACGTTTGAATAAACAAAACCCCTGTGTTGGGTGGGCCAAATGATTTGACTGTCAACAAAATAATTAGTTTAATCAACTGTATATATTTATTCGGTCACTCATAAGGATTGGCTTCGAAAATACAGCTCGAGAATTTGTTTGGAATTGTTGCGACAATTAGGATAGTGACANTCACTCATAAGGATTGGCTTCGAAAATACAGCTCGAGAATTTGTTTGGAATTGTTGCGACAATTAGGATAGTGACAGTGTTTCTTAGTTCATTCATTGATGGTTAATAATGTCATAAAATAAAACCATTTCAAAAGGAAACCAAAAATGAAAGCTGTAAAATTTTAAATATTTATTTACGCACGGTGCCCAGTATTTGAAATGTATGTATTTAAAACCATTCCTTCCTTAACAGCAGTCACTCTAGCTCCGGTTCCTTGGGCGTAACGGTACGGTGCAAACGATCTATGTTAGAATTTCTCTCCGGCTTTAATTTATTTTCAATACTATCCGAAATTGTTTGATTNGAATTTCTCTCCGGCTTTAATTTATTTTCAATACTATCCGAAATTGTTTGATTTTCGTAGAGACTAACAAATATTTATTTGCACCAACCAAATAAGAACAACAAAATAATTTGTTTTCAACAACAAATTAATTTGGTTTCAACAACAAAATATTTGGTTGGCCCTGCACAGACAATAATTTGGTTGCGTCGAACAAACTTTGTTTTGATTAAAAAATAGTTTTCCTCAGTGATAATGTGTAAACTATCGACTTGATAGTTAATATTTTATTAATAGTTTACTGGCCTCCGCGACTGTGTTTATTAGATCACTTTCCTGTCTTTGTTGCTGTGCATGCCAGAGCATGAATCCCTAAAAAAAGAGTTCTATACCCGTGAAACCAATTTCACCAAACTGGATACAGCGTATCCAAGAAGGTTGCCACACACCTGGTATTTCTGAAATAATACAACAGTCTGCGATACGTCGACTGCAGGCTGAAGGTGATAATTTTGAACACCTCTTATGACAATAAGCAGCAAAACATTGCTGTAGTACAAACATGACTTTAACATGCTTATGAAAACGTTTTTTTTATTGTTTTAGTGCGTTTAGTCCACCGGTGAAATGGGTTCCATATATTATGAGACTTTCTGTATATATNGTTTTTTTTATTGTTTTAGTGCGTTTAGTCCACCGGTGAAATGGGTTCCATATATTATGAGACTTTCTGTATATATAGTATTATAAATTGACGAAAGTTAATAATATTTTGCATGAGACATACTTTATATGTACATATTCATATTAATTGTAAATTAAATGTTACCATTCATAGATTAAATATAGGGAAAACTTCAATTTAACCTGAAGTCAGGTACTTTTATGTTAACACGAGTATAAAACTGATTGTGATGCGTGATGTATTTAGGAAATGATCAAACGCGTAAGGCACTGGTTGATTTTATCAAAAGTTTATGTCAAAAAGTGTGAAGAAACCGCGCATAGATTATATTCTAGGGTTACTGTACGTCTTACGTAGCCGATGCTACAGCCGCACAATAACAGTCGGAAGTTCAACTTCGTGGGAGAACAATGGCCGAGTCAACTGCCTGATAAGCGGCGAACTCTAGGTGTCCGGCGAAGGCGGTCGTGGTGGCGAACAATCACGTGGAACACCGAGTGTCTTTTGTTATCCAGCATGACGTACGACTCGCATTCGTGCGGCGCTCATCTCGTCTGAACTGCGACGAGGGCCATTTTTTCTCGAGTGGTTTTCCGTTCCCTACAACGTTAAGTGAGCGGTTTTGAAATCAACAATCGAAACAAAAACATCTCCCCTTATCACACGGGGCACGCAGACTCCCAGTTAAGTCGGCAGCGAGTGGGTGATAGAAGAGATTTGGACGGCTCTTAACAACGAGGACGTGAGAACCGATGAGGGTGATTGAGGCGAGTCTGGAGCGGCGCCGGAATGAAAGGGCGGGGGAAACGGCAGATCCCCGAGAAGACCCGCCGACCAGCGGCATCGTCCGGCGCGATTCCCACCTGCGAAAATCCGGGAGTGCCCCGGCCGGGATTGAACCCGGCTCGCCTTGGTGGGAGGCGAGCAGACTAACAACTCAGCCACCGCGGCCCCTAGCTGGCAGCGAGTTAATAAAAATAGTTCTAAGACCTGACGTTGCATTAAGAATGTTATATTCTAATGTATAGCTTCTCAAATGTTAAGTACTTTTTCCTACATATAAGAGCACATTTANGCATTAAGAATGTTATATTCTAATGTATAGCTTCTCAAATGTTAAGTACTTTTTCCTACATATAAGAGCACATTTACATTTCTAAAAGCATCTTGGTTTCCACGTGGGTGACGCATTGATAAAGTGAATTGGTCCATGACAACGTTAATATCTCATGTAGTGGAAGGATACAAAATTGGAGAGAAAGTAGATCCTAGCCAAGGCNGCATTAAGAATGTTATATTCTAATGTATAGCTTCTCAAATGTTAAGTACTTTTTCCTACATATAAGAGCACATTTATATTTCTAAAAGTATCTTGGTTTCCACGTGGGTGACGCATTGATAAAGTGAAATGGTCCATGACAACGTTAATATCTCATGTAGTGGAAGGATACAAAATTGGAGAGAAAGTAGATCCTAGCCAAGGCNTTGGTCCATGACAACGTTAATATCTCATGTAGTGGAAGGATACAAAATTGGAGAGAAAGTAGATCCTAGCCAAGGCTTTTAAAAGAGCTCAATTAACTGTAAACAGGCCATATAAACCTTCCCAGTCCCTTGTCCATTAGCTTAAGGTCCTGATTAGCTTTATTGCATGACAGCAATTAACATCGCCATTTTGTACATAGAGCACAGAAGATTAAAAGAGAAATCTTCTGATAACTAACAGAAAATGAGACCCAAATAATCAGTAGAACTGGGAAGAAATTCTTCGATTTACGATTTTTTAACATGTCCTCTTAATCGGGCAAAGCTAATTCGACGGCTTACANACTGGGAAGAAATTCTTCGATTTACGATTTTTTAACATGTCCTCTTAATCGGGCAAAGCTAATTCGACGGCTTACAAACTATACTGATCTAAACTTAGATCTAAAAGCGGTACACGCAACAGTTGTTTACCTACACTAGGCTATATTTAGATCTTAAAGTGGCACACACATCAATTACTTACGCGTTCTAACATAAACATAGATCTGAACGTGGCANCTATATTTAGATCTTAAAGTGGCACACACATCAATTACTTACGCGTTCTAACATAAACATAGATCTGAACGTGGCACACGCATCAATTGCTTACATATTAACCAAGACATAAATTTAACAGCGACGCACGTATCAATTAATTACCTACACTAAGTTAACCTTAAATATAAAAGCTGCGCATACATCAGTTACTTAACTGGTAACATAAACTTAGGTTTAAAAGTAGCATGGACATCAATTTCTTGCCTATAGTACCACAAACTTAGTACTAAATATGGCACACGCATCTATTGCTTACCTATTACAGTAAACTTAGATCTAAATGTGGCACGCATCGATTGCTTACCTGTACTGAGCTAAAATTGTATCTAAAAGCGTAACACACAAATCAATTGCTTACCCGGAACTCAAACTGGAATATTTGTGGTCCGATGACGCCACAGCGACCTGAGCCAACGAGGCCGCCCTTAAAAATCGATAAATGCCTCTATTTTATTTTTCAACTTCATGCCGCGACCAGTAGCAGCTGACTTCTTCATAAGAAACTAAAAATGTATTCCTTCTCGTACGATCGCAAATATCTCTCGGTGGAAGCTTGCCACGTTTCTACATCGCGGTAGTGGGACAAACCTCATTTTACGGACCCGCTATTTCAAGTTCTACTAATGGTAAGCTCGCGTGACTTTAAGTAAAGTACCACAACCTTATAACATGACTGCTTTTCAAACTACCAGTTTGTGGATGGGAAAAATTATTAGAATTTCCGCTTCTGGGAAAGAGTGTGCCTATTACTGNCTTTTCAAACTACCAGTTTGTGGATGGGAAAAATTATTAGAATTTCCGCTTCTGGGAAAGAGTGTGCCTATTACTGACTGTCTCATGGGAAAAATTGTCGCGCTGATTGCAAATCCTAGTCTCTCCTCTTGGTGAAATACAAATGATACGAAATGAATAAAGCTGGAGAAACGTAATTTTTTTTAAAATATGTTTTGCAAACTTTTGAAATAAATTATAATTTTGTAATTGTGGAAACNATATGTTTTGCAAACTTTTGAAATAAATTATAATTTTGTAATTGTGGAAATGATTCTTGCTATGTAAAAAACATAGTTGGTAGAGTGAGTTATATCACGCAGGCATGACATTCGTTCAGATATTAGGTAACAGGTCACCATAATTATAAGTCTACAATTCTCTGAAGTGCCTGGTATTTAAAAAATTAGCTAGGGACTGCAGTTCTCGTGCCATTACTTTTAGAGTCACTGTTAAGATGTTGCGTTTTATGGTATACTCAAATTTTCGCGAATTGCAGTAAGTCTGCTTAAAAAAAAATCTTAAATCGTAAGAACAAATTTATTTACAAAGTGGGTTGAACTAAATAATTTAAAATTTAAATATCATTATTTGATGATGATGATGCCATCTGTCCTACCATAGTATAAATCCTGTTTAAGTAATAGGTTTATAGGGGAAATGCCGGGCACATGCGGTGGACCAATTCTTTATTAGCATAAAATGCATTAAATGTGTGATAGATAATAATTAAAGTTCTAACGTCTTTCTTGTTTACAGGTTAACATGGAGTGGCTTCTATTGCTCGTGATATTCCCGACCGCAGTCTTCGCGGAGTGCAAAGGTAAATAGTATAATTAATAGCAACGTACTTAAAGAGTATGTTTTTTTTAGTAAATAAACATCTTTTAAAACTACTTTTATATGTCATTATTTCTCGTGCCGCTTTTTATGGATTTGNCTTTTCAAACTACCAGTTTGTGGATGGGAAAAATTATTAGAATTTCCGCTTCTGGGAAAGAGTGTGCCTATTACTGCCTGTCTCATGGGAAAAATTGTCGCGCTGATTGCAAATCCTAGTCTCTCCTCTTGGTGAAATACAAATGATACGAAATGAATAAAGCTGGAGAAACGTAATTTTTTTTAAAATATGTTTTGCAAACTTTTGAAATAAATTATAATTTTGTAATTGTGGAAACGATTCTTGCTATGTAAAAAACATAGTTGGTAGAGTGAGTTATATCACGCAGGCATGACATTCGTTCAGATATTAGGTAACAGGTCACCATAATTATAAGTTTACAATTCTCTGAAGTGCCTGGTATTTAAAAAATTAGCTAGGGACTGCAGTTCTCGTGCCATTACTTTTAGAGTCACTGTTAAGATGTTGCGTTTTATGGTATACTCAAATTTTCGCGAATTGCAGTAAGTCTGCTTAAAAAAAAATCTTAAATCGTAAGAACAAATTTATTTACAAAGTGGGTTGAACTAAATAATTTAAAATTTAAATATCATTATTTGATGATGATGATGCCATCTGTCCTACCATAGTATAAATCCTGTTTAAGTAATAGGTTTATAGGGGAAATGCCGGGCACATGCGGTGGACCAATTCTTTATTAGCATAAAATGCATTAAACGTGTGATAGATAATAATTAAAGTTTTGACGTCTTTCTTGTTTACAGGTTAACATGGAGTGGCTTCTATTGCTCGTGATATTCCCGACCGCAGTCTTCGCGGAGTGCAAAGGTGAATAGTATAATTAATAGCAACGTACTTAAAGAGTATGTTTTTTTAGTAAATAAACATCTTTTAAAACTACTTTTATATGTCATTATTTCTCGTGCCGCTTTTTATGGATTTGNTTTTTTTTAGTAAATAAACATCTTTTAAAACTACTTTTATATGTCATTATTTCTCGTGCCGCTTTTTATGGATTTGTCACAAAAAAAAAACCCATAAATTTTCATATAGAAAAGTGATTTGCGGAAATCGTGAAAGTGGCATAAGATAAGTTGCCAAAAGGGTGCCACAGTAATTTATAACAGAGATATTCAGTGACTGATAGGTACTAACAGGTGTCAACAACAAGAACTTGCCAAAAAAATAGATTTCCTTTTTTTTATTATATTTTCCAAAAATATTTAACACTGAATTACATACACAAAATAGTAGCGTTATACATTGCCATCATTCATAGTAAAGGAAACTGTTCCACTGCCTTGAATAGCAAAGAAAAACCAATAATATTTAGAACTATACTGTAGAAATACTAATACAAAAAGAGTAATCTACTAATAACCCCAGCGAATGCTAGCAAGATAATGCACCATAAAAAAAATATATATTCATACATAAAATATTGGCTGACCCAGAATCTGCTAGTTTACACTACTATAACAATTGGGCCAAGAACCTTACAGCACTACTATACTCAATGACTGGGTAGCAATAGAATAAGGAACAATATTGTCCTAGCAATATAAAAATAAATCTTTATCAGTGATCTATCTTTTACGCCTACAAAATGCAATATATTTAAAAAAACTGGCCTAAAATTAATTCAATCATTTCGTACTAAAGACACGCAGTTCACAGAACTAGTGCTCATGCTTGAGTAGGACAAAAGTTAAGAATTCCTTTAACAAGGTCCCTAGACGATTTTAGAACTTTAAAAAACTGATTTCGGAGAACAGCTGAATATCCCGCGGCGCACTGCTGGCAGCTCGCAACAACAAAATCAAAGACGTTACCTCCTCTCATGAAGCGAATGGAAGACAAACCTCGCCCATTACACCGGGCGATAGGGCAACTCTGCATGACGCGCTCCGGGCGCTTGACAATACCAGGCGAGGCCCCGCACAGTTCTCCGTGAGAATCCTGCACAACTAAACCCATTGTTTAGTCGCGCCAAACTCATCCAAGCATCGAAGAAAACCCCGGCGAACCACACAAGGTCACACGCGCACACACAGGGAACATTTAACCGTACTGTAGCGGAGTGAGACACGCTGAGGGATTTTATAATTTTAACAGTTTCCAGTTCAGATTTAACAGACGTTAAATCTGAAATACTCGTCATAAATGCCAGCGCAACTCAACACGGGAGTCAGGAGAACTCTTCCCTGCGAGAGCTGTACCTAGCACCAGCTTGTAGCTCGCGACCGTGACTTTACTGTGTACAACCCAAGAGCGTTTCCTTTTAATAAGCCGCGACTGTCGATTTCGGCGTGAACTCCCATCAGCGTCACTGCCCGTTACTAGTCACTTCCGACGGCTAAACCTGTATGTGCCCTTTTCCTGCTGGACGCGGCTGCCGTCAAAACACACCCCGCACTGTGAGTTCCCCACGAATAATGACGCGCAAACTTCAATTGAACCTCGACATGTATAACCCGCTTTCTCCAGAAGCTTAGACGCTATCATTTCCCCGCCCACCGCGGCGATTAAGCAGCCATCCCCCTGAACTGCTCACTGCGAAAGCTACCACTCACCCCCCTCCCCAGCTGACCCCGCGCACGACACAACACCACCGTGCACCCCCGCTACTGTACCCAGCGGTCGACACAGGAGCTCAAACACGCTGACAGCCAAACTACGGCGCGAGGCAAGTACTGCCAAAGTATAACACTCGTTTTTAGCACTTTAAAAACCTGAAATACACAAAATTCCCGTTTTTTTTGTACCACAAAATCACCAGTTATGAAATTACTTATTTCAATTACAAAACTTTTCTCGGGACACGTCCTTACGACCTAAAGCAATTTTATATAACAAACTCTGGCTTTTAAAACCCGTTTTAATACCATACAAAACCTGCAATATTCTAAATTGCCGTTTTTATTCAACAAAAACACTAAAGTAGAATCACTAACTAGTCAGTGCATTAAATATTAGCTGCGGAGGGCAACCTCCTTAACTACAGATTGGGATGGTGCAGGGAGATGAGAGGGGGCTAATCTTGCTCCTTCCTAATCTCCCTGTAGGCTATATGAAACCCCGTTTGGGTGGTAAAGGGCCCCTCACGGGGCCTGAACTACCTCAGCTCTGAGCTTCGGCAATGATGAAAAACGGCGGACTGCCAAAGTAACCAACACACGCGCGCGCGCGCGCGCACACACACACACACACACACACACACACACACACACACACACACACACACACACACACACACACACACACATACACACACACAACCTACAGTACGCGCCGCAGTGAATAGGCAGTCAACAATGTGACGTCCATACGCCACACGCCACGTAAGAGATCCTATTAGATATTAGGTAGGTGGTTTTAATTCACCTTCTTCCAGTGGCTATATCCTATTATATTCGTTGGCAGCATATAAAACGCTATTTCCAGCCATACAAAAATTAGTCATGTATTGAAAACCATGGGTTTTGCGTTCTCCAGTGACAAATATGCCTAAAATGTTCACTCGTAAAGATCTGTTAGTTTCATGTTATAATGGGTAAACTAAAATTTCGTTTCAGTAAAATATGTGCGTTTACATATTAAATTTATTAGAAGCAGCGTAGTACCAAACAAAACATTATTTTGGACATACGTTATTGCAGTAAATCTCGTTGAAAACCAGAATAAATATTAGTATAATTATATTGTTGAAAATAAACTTGAACGTTGATAAAAACTCACATGTGCAGGAAAATGGTAACAAAATTTGAAACGCGTTATTTGTGACAAAAAAAAAGTGAAACATTGCACAATCAGCGGTGAGGTACATTATACTCAGTTTACATCATTGTCACTAAATGATTTTATCCGAATCTCTTCTAAAGTAAAGTAGGAAGATGAAAAAATATATTATTTTCCACGAGTAATAGTACCTGTTATTACGCCAGATGAAATTAATTGTTAACCGGATGTTATAAAACATGAAGCTGCATTGGACACCATAACTTTTGAATATCTATCTGGCCAGAAGGTTGCAGTAGTACAGCGAATAGGACGAATCGAGTTCGATTCCTGGTGGGGTCGCTCCCGGATTTTCGCACGTGGAAATCGTGCCGGACGACGCTGGTCGGTGGGTTTTCTCGGGGGTCTCCCGTTCACCCTTCCGGCGCTGCTCCATTTCCACCTCGTTTCACTCTCGTCGACTCTCAAGACCTCGTTGTTAAGAGCCGCCAAAATCTCTCCACCACAACCCACTATTTCTGGTCAGACTTGGATTCAAAAGAATGGATATTAGAGGAATATTGTGTTTCCTGTATAGTGGTGCAGAAATACGCTGTAATGTCTCTATTGGCAATCTTCAAACGACCGTCTTTGTGCGTTTTTGAAAACCGCGATGGGGGAATCGTAGTCTTGTTTGTTATTTTGTGTGTATTCAGGGAGAGAGCTTGCATCCAAGAACAATTACTGTGTTACGAGTTCTTCGCGTTTTTCATAACTTTCTGTTATCTATGCACATTATCTAACCAAATGTTCTTTTCTCTTTTAGCTCCCAAGCTTGAAAATGTGAGCGTGCTGTCTCCCAACGTGTCGTGGAGAGGAAGTTTCGAACCGTCGTGTTTGAGGGGCTTCGAGGTGTGCTGGACTTCGCCGTACAGCAGAGAAGAATCCTGCGAGATGGCCTCCGCCAACACGACGAGCATGATCATCAGCGGCTTCAAGCCGTGCGTGACCCTGACCGTGCAGGTGACGGCCATCGCGAAGGGCAACCTGACCAGTGACATGCTGTATGGAAGCGGCGACTCGGGTAAAGTCTGCTCGCGGTTTCTTCACACTTTTTGAATCAAACCTTTTAAAAATCTCCCCATGCGTGACGTGCTTGGTTGTTTGCTATATATGCAGTGTGTCACACAAGCATTTCATACTTGTGTTAACGTAAAAGTATCTTATTTTTGGTTAAACTGAACTTTCATTTATATTTTGCATTCAAATTATAATGTTTAATTTATAATTTAAATGAGTTAAAACAGGGAGATAATAGGTGTGTTGGTAACGCCTTTTAAGAAATAGTTCTTATGCGAAATTGCATTACAGTTTACAGTGAGTGCGCATGAATGCAGTACGTTGTCCCGTTGGTGTAATTTTCCATAGTCTACTTGGTTAAACTTTGCTTGCATGAGGCGGAGGAATTCCCTGGAAGTAGAACTTTAGCAGGGCTTCAGAAAAGTGTGAGGTAACCATGAGTTGCCTATAACTATCAAGAACATGGAGTTGCGCTAGTTACACCTATCATACGCATCATACAAATGCAACTGTTTATTTGTCACCCATAAGGAAGTGCGTCAGGAGCAAATCCAAATTTTCTATTTGTCGGCGTAGAAGGAGGGGGGAGGGATCACTTCCCCATTGTGCAGGTGCAGTCGTGGCATGGGAGAGAGGCACTGTATCATAACACTTTTATGTACCAAGGTTAAATCAATCAAATAATACTCGAAACAAGTATTATTTAATTTCACTAGCGAACCGGCCCGGCTTCGCCCGGTAACAATTTAGTTTTTACAGCGAAACATTGAAATACAAAAATGGCTACTGCGAGACACCCTTAAATGATAAACATATGCTATCGCGGACTTTTCTGTAGGCCTTTTTGAGAGCTACAATTCTGTAGTACATTAATTTAATGTATCTCTTATGGTTTAGTCAGCGCAAAAAACGTAAGCGCCCTAAAAGCGGTTTTTTTTACAGCTTGATTACAAACGGTTCGACATTTCTCTGCTATCCTTACATTAAATTTAAATGTATTATACATTAAAACCTTCCTCAAAACATTCTCTAAATGATGTTGAAAACCGCATCAAAATCCATCTCGTAGTTTAGAAATACTAAGAGAATTTACAGACAGATGCGGATAGGCGACTTTGTTTTACACTATTTAGAGATTTCAGTTTTATCGACAGTTTTATTCACAGGACAGTTTCATTCTAATGTAAGTTTTTTTTTGGGGTGTCGTGTTTTGCGACCCTGCTCTGTATCCGCCACTGAAGTGTATAAACCTGTTTATATCAAATTTTGTTTTTAATTTTATAAAGTGTGGTATATTATTAGTTCTGATGAGAATACGTCTCAAAATTAGTTCCTTGTTTTTTTTTTTTTGTTACGTTCCTTGTGTGCATGTAAGTGTATATGTGGAAATATGCACACATAAATTACTTACAACAAGAAAAAGTTAGGGGCACTAAGTTATAGAGTTTCGAATTCTAACTAGTATCTGATATAGTTACATGTTTAATATAAACTATCAACATATTTCATAGACCTGACTGAATTTTTCGTAAGTACAAATGAAAAAGGACGTCTTTAAATTTTAGTCTATCCTTGTAACATTTTTTATTTGTAATGTTGCAATTCGAAAAATGTTAGTATTTACCAGTAATCACTTTATCATCGAACTACTATTCCTCTTCACCCAAAAATTTTTGTAACGACCCGATAATATTTTGTGGATATGTTACGCAAAAGACAGTTAACCCAACACAAACATCAACAAAAAATATTTTTACAGTTATATAACTGAAACTGTGCAAATGCGCATTCCACCTGCAAATTTTGATATCATTATAAAGTGCAG
Organism: Clitarchus hookeri; assembly: GCA_002778355.1. Taxonomy (NCBI): domain Eukaryota; kingdom Metazoa; phylum Arthropoda; class Insecta; order Phasmatodea; family Phasmatidae; genus Clitarchus; species Clitarchus hookeri. Next base: position 294,934 of record NQII01001386.1, on the reverse strand, counting down.
CATTTCTCTAAACCACTAAAATCAGTCCTCCTCAAGAGGTAACATTATAGTATTTAAATATATGTATACTAAATAATAATATCAAACGAAGTCCAAATGTTGGAAGACAAAGTAGTCTTGTGGTGTAATGCGTGTGGCTGCAATGCAAAGTTCGATGGATCGATTCTGGCGGCCTTCCCTCCGCCCAAACTCATAAGTTTTATTATTATTTTTGGTTTATGTTTTTTTCACTTTTTCTTTTTTGTTTGTAACATTTGTTTTATAAAGAATAATATAAATAATGTTTTATTTCCATTTATACACATATGTAGAACAATTCGATACTATAGGTGATTAATTGTTCCATATATTTGTCTACAGTTTTGATATTTGAAATTTTTGAACATTATTCCTGGTAGTGTTTTATAAATTTAGTTTATAAATTAATGTATGCATTGACGTTTCGGTAATTTACAGTAAAAAAGTTCTTCTGTTTCCCAGCATTCATAAAATATGTTCCATCTGTTGTACGAAGTAAAGAGATATTCACATCAGTTTTTAAATCAAAGTAAAATTAATCAGAGATAAAAAAATATTTTGCAGCTTTCTGCAAAAACATATTCAAATTTTAATTTTATAAACATTTTATTCAAAATATTTGTTTGTGTGATATTTTTCGGTGCGTTAATTTTTTTTTTTTTCAGGCCCACCTGTGGTCACAGGTTTGAAAGCCGTTCAACGTAGTCGGGACGTTATGACGTTGGAGTGGTCTTCTTTGTCGAATTACTCCTGCGTGGAAAACGTGCGTCTGTGGGTGTGCGAAAACAAGACGCAAGACAAGAGCACTTGCATTTTCGCGAAACTGAACAATAACATCAATATGTTTGATGTCTACGAGCTGCAAGTCTGTCGTTACTACTATGCGTTCTTGTGCACAAGAGAAGATTGGGAGAAGCCTGCTATGACCACTTTACAATTTTACCCAGATTCTGCAAGTGAGTATCTCGCCGTTTTCAATCTTCCCCTAAACACAGACACCAATAAGTAACGTCTCTTATTTCGGATATTTTATCGCTCTCATGAAGTGAACAATCATCATCACTGCAATTCCATTGTAAATTAGCTTTTCAGTATTTCCAGGAAAAAATACGCTAAAATAATATAACCATGGATATTCAATCACTGGTACCGCAAATTTCTGCTAAAAAAAATTGGAAGCAAACAGTAAATTAATTAAATTAAACTAATTATGCGGGAACATAAGATTATAAGATTTATGTCNCATTAAAGCTTTTACTTCAATAGTAAAGCGAGTTTCAAGCTTAAAATAGCTTTAAGACAAATTTCTGATTACACTGATATGACATTTAATTCACAAATGTTGTGATACATATAATTTTTTTTATAGTTTTTCTCTAAAATAAATATTTCTGAGTCGTATTCTTATTTGCTACATGTGAATATAACTTTTTATACACTTAATACACATTACATAAAAAGAAACGTTAAAGCCTTTGGATCACAGCTTAAGGTAAAGCCTGCAATAAAAATACGTAAAATTTGAGAACGTTCGTAGTCAGGTTTGCCAACTAAGTTATCGGAGGACTTGAGAGGCCATTCCAGCATTTCAGGGGCATTACGCAACGCCCAATAGCCCCATTTACTTCGATGAAATTTTGTTACAGTTCTAGGAATAAAAAAAGTAATAAGTTAGAACTAATCTTTGCATTATATTAAGTATGCAGTCCTTCTTCCATGAAATGAGTTCTCAAAAATCAGGCATTTAAAATGTATTTATTCCTCACGTTTGTGATGAAACCATGTCACGGTTAATTTCGGAAAACGCATTTCAAAGTGAAGTGACTGAGCTTCTAATGAGAGAATTTCTAACATTGCACCACGTTTGTTAAAAAAAAAAAAAATTAATAAAAAAAAATTACCTTCGAGTTAAATGGGGTCATTGCAGGTTGCATAGTTCCCCCCGAAACTCTGGAATGGCTTGTTGAAATGTAAGCATTGCAGATGAACTGACGAGCGTAGAGGCGACCAACGTGACGGTGGACTCCGCCGTCGTCAAGTGGTGGATATCCGACGTGAACTTCACCTGCAAGACGGAGAAGATGAGGATCTGCTACCAGGAGAAGAGCAACGAGACGTCGCCGGAGTGCTGGAGTTGGGTGATGGGGCAGACGGGGTCCAGCGACTCGCTAGCGCTGACCGACCTCTACACCTGCACCACGTATTCAGCGGTCGTCAGCCTCAGAACGGCAGGGAGGTACAGCCACCGGACGGTGACATTCACCACTCCAATGCACGGTGAGCACCAGCGGCATCATCGCCGTCCTTTTGGTTCTTGTGATCGCTCAGAAGATCCATGATTCGTAAGTTACTAGCCGTGCCCGCGGCTCCGCTCGCGTGGACCACAGAATTATTGCTTAGTACGTCTCTGTTAAAGATAGATACATGCTACCGCAGAGTTTTTTTTAAGGTATTTTTATTCTACGCAATTCTTCACTACATGATTTTGTTCCATCTTTAACGGTTTAGACAGCGTATTGCAAGAGAGCGTGCTCGCGGCAAACTTCTATCCGACTTGATTCACTATTATCGTCAATGCTTATTCCTTATGTTACTTTACGTAACAAAACATATACTTAAACCTGGCCAGAGAACGGAGCTATGAATTAAAAAAAAAACGTAATTCGGATACGCGGTTCTCGAGTGGTAAGCGCACTAACAAACAGACGAACAGAGAGACGTTGAGTTTTATAATATGTATAGATTAGTTCTGGTCGATTTCTGTTGAAAATATCTCTTTGTTGTAACGCGCGAGGCATCGTCGGGGCTCGCGTCTTCAGCTCGGATGGCGCGCGGAAAATGCGACGTGCAAGGCGTCGGTTGTATTTTCACCACTCCGCTTTGTATAACTGTGCGGCTTGTTGCAGACGACGCGATAGATGCCTCCATCGCCAACGTCAGCAACACTGAAGCGCTGGTCGGGTGGTCCTTCGACGCCGACAAGACGGACTGCCGGCCCGACAGCATGCAGGTGCGGTGTTGCCAGCCCTAACACGAGATTGAGCAAAGGAAAAACAGTTACATTACAGTAGATTTAAATTACAAATTTGAGGTTCCAGTTTAAAGAAAAACCTGTTAGTAATAAAAACACACTTGTTCATACAAGCTAGATAACCAGAAAAATTTGTTATTAAAATTACACATACATGTAGACTGAGGCGACAAAAGTCATGGGATACCTTTTAATATCGTGTCGGACCTCATTTTGCCTGGCGAAGTGCAGCAAATCGACATGGTATGGACTCAACAAATCGTTGGAAGTCCCCGGCAGAAATATTGAGCCACGCTACCTCTATAGACGTCCATAATTGCGAAAGTGTTGCTGGTGCAGGAGTTTGTACACGAACTGACTTCTCGATTATGTCANGTCCATAATTGCGAAAGTGTTGCTGGTGCAGGAGTTTGTACACGAACTGACTTCTCGATTATGTCAGATAAATGTTCGATGGGATTCATGTCGGGTGATCTTGGTGGCCAAATCATTCGCTGGAATTGTCCAGAATGTTCTTTAAACCAATCGCGAACAGTTGTGGCCCGCTGACTTGGCGCATTGTCATCCATAACAATTCCATCGTTTTTTGGGTACATGAAGTTCATGAATGGCTGCAAGTGGTATCCAAGTAGCTGAACAGAACCCTTTCCAGTAAATGATCGGTTCAGTTGGACCAGAGGACCCAGTCCATTCCATGTAAAAACAGCCCACACTATTATGGAGCCACCACCAGCTTGCACAGTTCCTTGTTGACAACTTGGGTCCATGGATTCGTGGGGTCTGCGCCACACTCGAACCCTACCATCAGCTCTTACCAACTGAAATCGGGACTCATCTGACCAAGCCACTGGTTTCCAGTCGTCTAGGGTCCAACCGATATGGTCACGAGCCCAGGAGAGGCGCTGCAGGCGATGTCGTGCTGTTAGTAAAGGCACTAGAGTCGGTCTTCTGCTGGCATAGCCCAGTACAACTGTCCTAACGGATACGTCCGTCGTAGGTCCCACATTGATTCCTTCGGTTATTTCACGCAGTGTTACTTGTCTGTTAACACTGACCATTCTGCGCACACATCGTTGGTCTCGGTCATTAAGTGCAGGCAGTCGGCCACTGCGTTGTCTATGGTGGGAGGTTATGCCTGAAATTAGGTATTCCCGGCACACTCTTAACACTGGGGATCTCGGAATGTTGAATTCCCTAACCATTTCCGAAATGGATTTTCCCATGCATGTAGCTCCAACTACCATTCCGCGTTCAAAGTCTGTTAATTCTTGTAGAGTGGCCATAATCACGTCAGACACCTTTTCACATGAATCGCTTGACTACAATATGAAAGCGCAACCAATGCACTGCCCATTTATACATTTTGTATGCGATACTACTGCCATCTGTATATTTGCATATTGCTATCCCATGACTTTTGTCACCTCTGTGTGTGTGTATGTATATATATATATATATATATATATATATATATATATATATGACCTACCTGAGCCCCCAAAAACTTTGGAATATTATTGGTTACGAAAGGCAATAAAAAAAACCCGGAGACCTGCGTCACTGTTTTTGATTCCAGCAGTAGATGAGTAGACTGGTAATGAAAGGCGGGAGGGCTACTGCAACATGAGTGGACGTGGCAACACTGTGCAGGTGTGCTACACGGTGGTCGGGGACGATGCGTCGAGGATGTGCCGCTCGCTGGGCACCGGGAGCCACTCCGGAGTGCGACTGCGCAACCTCATCGCGTGCACGGCGTACAACGTGTCTCTCACCTTGCTCACGACAGCCGAGCCCAAGCCCGCCAAGGCCCTGCGCTTGGCAACGCTCAGTAAAGGTTGGTATCGTTCCACGTCGGTTCTTTCTCACACGGGTACGTTCGTGCCGTCCCCTGAGACCTCGGTTTTGGAAGCCCAACTTTCCAAACTAACGTTTCAGTTTAGTGTTTATACCGTCATAAGTAACTCCGTTTTCGAAATTTATGTTTCGTGTGTTGTTTTAGGAATCGCTAGTATCAAAACAATAAAAACAAAAAAATCATTTTTGTTACGATGATACGAAAACGAAATACAGTTTACAGAAAATCATAAATATGACAAAAACTGTTATTTAAGATTGTATACATTGCTTGATAAAAATATAATTAAAAAAATAGTATTTCGTAACTTCTTTTAAGATGCAGAATATTTATTGTATATTAGTTATTTTCGTACCGACAGCAAAATTATATGATCACTCTGCATTTACACATATTAATTTTAAGCAATTAAACATATTCTTTTACACTTCAGCATATCCTAGTTGTACATTTAATACCATATTTACAAACGAAACTGAAGTTTCGTTGTTTAAACCGCGCACAAAACCTAAGATTCAACGCGAAACTTGAATTACAAACCTCGGTGTCGAGATACGGTAAAACCTCACTTTGGCGGCTTTTATGCCGTGCACAAACTCTGCTTTCCGAAACCCAGGTTACGGAAACTCTGGTTTCAGGTGTCGGTATAAACATACTGACAATCATCTTCAAGTTGTAGGGGTATGTAATTGTCATTGTCAAGACCAAGACCTGTGAAACATTCAGATGAACAAGGATGTAAAATACACATACTACCCGCATAAAATTTTTCATATGTATGAGTTAGACATTAGTGTTAGTTTTTTCTCATTTAAAGGATAGTGTCTGTCTGACCGCGCTATATCTCTTATTGAACAGATTTAAGTAGATTTATAAAACCAGTATTGCAGTTTACTATGACGAAAACAAAATTCATAAAATGTTGATTTCAGAGACGTTTACGCTGTTATGTCAAACTTCTGGAAGAAGTAAACCTGTTTATATAGATTTATTCTATTGTACATATATTCAGTTGTTAGACTCAAAAAATTTGGAAAATTAAACTGTTGGCATTATCAGTTATCTCAAAAACCAATTTTTCCATTCCCTTATTGAACTAGGTAAATATCAAAAGACATTACTTTTACAGTAAGCGGAAATATATGTAGCACAAATTGGAAATGTATGTTTCTTTATAACAAACGAAATATACTTCCAAACATAATAGATATGAACAAACTATTTTAATAATAAGCAACTCGTTAAGAAAGTCCGTATAGAATTAAATTACTCCACACTTTAATGCATACGATAAACCACTATTGTTATGCTTTGATTGAATTGTACTTAGAAATACAGTCAATTACTTTTGCATCAAATCTTTGCATTATTAAGGAATTTATTCAAGATACCTGATTTTACTGAGTGTTGGTTTTTTTTTTATGGATATTGTTATTTTAAAGCATTAGCATTGTACGGTTTTAGTTTCTAAATACTAATTTTATTTATATTTGTCTCGTACTTATGAGAAAATGTTATGAATTCATGCACGTTACTAAAACGTAATTGATACAGTCCATTTTCGAATTGATATTCATGAAGCGACACTAGGAAATTGGTATTTGCCTCCAGCAATATTGACGTTATGACAGGCGTAATCAAATGTTTCCTTGTTTAAGGTCACCCCGTCCTGGAACACATGAACTTGACAGCGGCGAACACGTCGGTGAGGGTGGAGTGGACGCCGGTGAACACGAGCCTGCAGTGCGTCCGCTTCTACAATGTGTCCTGGTACTCCTCAGGCGACCCCAGGAGGTCCTGGCAAACCGTGTCCTCCGGCAGCACGTCCTTCACCATCTTCGCGACGTCCAGGGGACAGACGTATCACGTGCAGGTCGCCGCCGTCTTCGTCGACAACACCACCGAGTCGATCTCCCAGCACGTCGACGTCCCGGCTCGGTCAGGTGCGTGTTCAGGTTGCCGAGCCCAAGGTTCTTGTTCCATGAAGGGGTCGCGGTGGTGTAGTGGTCAGACCACTCGCCTCCCACCTAGGCGAACCCCGGGTTCTATTCCCGGCGGGGTCGCTCCCGGAGTTTCGAAAGTGGGAATCGTGGCGGACGATGCCGCTGGTCGGCGGGTTTATCTCGGTGATATTCCGTTTCCCCCGCCCTCGCATTCTGGTGCTGCTCCATACTCACTTAGCTTCACCCCCATTGGCTCTCCAGACCTCGATGTTAAGAGCCGCCCGACTCTCTTTACTCACTCACTTATGCCACAAAGCCAACTGTTTCGAGCTTGGGTTACGTTAGTCATCGTTAGAAACATTGCAATGGGAACTGGAAATTAGCTGCCTTGGCCACAACATGGAGTGTTAACCGCTGACAGCTGAATGCTGTCTGTGCGTTTGCTCTTACCATCAAGCGGATCATGTCATACGGTAGTGTATCTGCCTTGCTTTTGGGATGGTTTGTCACCCCTTATTTTTAAACACCATTAGATTAAAATATAAAAAAATTATTAACACCGAAATTACGTACATACACGTAATCAATTCCAAATCCGGTGCTAGTACATATAAATAATATGGTAATGAAAATTATACGTTCTTAAGAGATGAACATTTTTTCATTCATGGATAATCATAGAACTCACCTTTTTACTTTACACTTCAAACATATTTTCGTTGATCTTTTACTGGGAAACTTTTTTCGGAACAGTTTCAATGTCTGTGACTAATTGTGCGTGGTGTCTCAGTGACGATTGATCATTAGCCTTGTATGTCACAATCCTAGTGACGGAACTGTGTAAGATAATGTATGTACCACTTAAACATGTTTGAGCAACAAGTTATGCGCAAAAATGCGTTGTTTCTGATCATTATGTTATAGGATTATCACCCCTCGCGTAATATTTAAACTCTATATACCACATTTAAGTATCACGAATGGATATACTAAAAATATCTTTCTATGAAAAAAAACACATTTTTTGAGTGATTGCAATTTATTGCATGTTGTTGTGTTATATATTTGCACTAATTTTTTGCAATACTTGAGTGTTATGATGTTTTTTTTATTTCGCATATGAGACGATTACATGACTGTTAATATGAATTTCTTTGTTTTTCAGGGTCGTCAACATCATTCAAACACCTTTCTTCCACGAGTTTGTTGATATTCGTCGTGTTTTCCTTCATACGCGGTCGTTAATGACAACCTGCAGGATCAGTCTGAAGAAACCTCACCTTCCTGTAATCGCCTCGTAATCAAACACCACAGGCCTTGCAGTCCGACGTATTTACATTTTCGCTACTAGGGTTAGCACGTTTGACTCACAGAGGGATATTTATTTTTTATTTACGGTCTTTTTTTTGCGTGTTGTGTACGTAGACGTAAATTTCGGTTAAGTAAAAGAAACGTCAGTAAACACATAAAATATTAGTCAGTCGTTGATACTCTTATAAAAAAGTTACGGCAGCAGGAACCAAATTTCTACGACCAGATCTCTCCAACTGTTTGTCGTGAGCCTATCTTTCATTTAATTCACAACTAAAAACATACAGTAATTCAGTAAACGGCAGAGACGGAACCTCTATATAAAATAACTGCTACACACTATGGTGACCGGGGTTCCATTCCTGCGGGTTCGAGTCGAGATGTTTCGTAATGTGGGAAGCGTGGCGGACGTTGCATTTGAGTTGTGGGTCTTTCCGAGGTGTTCCTGTTTGCCTTCCCAGCACATTCCGTCGTCACCTCTCCATCGACACCTTGTCACACCTCATACATTCTCCTGTCTGTCGAGAACGAATAGCGTGTCACTGGATAAGGGCAACCGTCTACAAGCTTCCTTCATTTAACTCATGTCAACCCTGCCTTAAACGTATGGATAACGTGAGGGCACAACAAACAACCAACTTTGTTTCCGTTACGAAGGAAGGCATTTCATTCAGCAGAGCAATGACAGCGGTATTGGAGTAGTTCATGCAATAACCAGGACTATAATAAATCACAGAACGCGCTAATACGAATATTGGAGTCTGGTTGTTGCAAAACTGAAAGCCAATTACAGAACTGTTTTTGTAGTTTTTTTATGCATATTTTTCTTTGTTATGTGTTATTAGTTTTTTTTGTTGTATATCGTAATATTGGATTTTCAGTGTAATGGTTTCCGAAACTTAAAATGTTTTGTACTTCATAAAAAAAAATATACATGTTCATCACCAACTAAAATGTATGTAACTATGGTGTAAAAATTTTTTTTTTAATTACTGTATTGATTGTAAAAATGTAATTAAATCTGAGCAGTATAAAGGAACAGCATTCTGTTGGGCACGTCGTAAGAAATCTGTGTCAGCTATGACCGATAGCTTCTCGGCTGGGGGATGTAATATTAACGCCCAGAAGTGACTCAATAAAATTCAACATATATTTTATTTTAAATAATTTTATACATTTATGTTTAACGTCGTGAAGTGGACAGTTGTAACTTATGTGCCAGGCATGCATTCATAGTTTAGAAATATTTTGAATCTCATTCTCATTTATGAACGAAGAGTGTACTAGCCATTATGCAATATCAGAACCCCATTTTCGTGAGTAATGAAAACCTAACATTTTACGCATTGTATTTTACTAGATGCCTTTACATCTCGTGATCACAGAATGAAACAGAAAAATTTCAAAAAGATATGCAGTACTGAGTGTGACAGGCCGGGTTTATAATATACCTGTATGCAGGCAGCGGAAAACCACCGGATTATCAGCAGCAGCCTTGGTATTTTACTCCACTGGCATGCGCACCTTCGAGTAGATAAACGGAACATTTTGCCTGGAATACACCTAACAGACCCTTATGATCATCGTGTAACCTATTTTTTAATCACTGAGATGCAGGACAACTAACTCTGAAGTCAGTCAACTGTGCTTTATTTGGTGATGTAACAGTGACGAGGCACGACTTTTAAGATCGGGAAGTAAATGGCACCAATTCTCTTATATTCTGCAAAACAGCGCCAAAATACTGATCACAACTACGCCGCTTTGTTGACTTTCAGCAGTGCTGGCCAAGTTACAAAGGAGCAAAAAAAAAATACTTCATAGCATTTTAAACATGCTACATTATATTTGAATGACTAAGGTACAAGACAAGCTGAAGAAATTAAATTATTTATTACTGCGACAGCATGGCGTTTTTTTCTAAAATGTGGATTATTATTCAAATACACGTATTTGGATAATGGATCTTACTTTGGAACCAAAAATGCTTACTTGTACACGCTAATGTTAACAAATCTACCAAAAGTTTAAACTGAAGTGAACACCCAAGACTTGTGACTCACAACTATATTTGCCTTGTGTTCACTGCTTTAAGTGTTGGCAGTTTTGTTATTCGGACCATATTTACCCAATGATGAGAACAGCTCCACCCTGCCCTATAAAAAGTTTTCCATTAAGCAAGTTTTGAAACATTTGCCTGAACGAAATGAATTCTTGAGAAGTGAATTTCTCCGCGTTTGTGAAGGTAGTTTATTAGTTTCACACAAGGCAACAGTTTCAGTTTGCTCGTGACGTCATCGTGTGGCAATCTAAATAAATAAATTAGTCATCGTTTGATCTATTTGCCCTTGTTATTAGCATACTGGAGTGGCGAACGTGTTTGTCTCCTTTATAAAGAGATATGGCCATATGCATAGTGTTGTGTAGAGAAAATCAGACCTAATTGTTAACTACATTCCTTTGTAAAAAATTTATTACCTTGAACGAATCACACGAGTACAACGAAGCTTGCCACACAGTATCGTCATATACCGAAATGAATGTGTTCCATTTATGAAGCAGCGGTGGTGTAGTAGTCGGACTACTCGCCTCCCATCTAGGCGAACCGGGTTCGATTCCCGGTGGAGTCGCTCCCGAATTTTCGCACGTGGGAATCGTGCCGGACGATGCCGATGGTCGGTGGATTTTCTCAGAGATCATCCATTTTCCCCGCCCTTACATTCCAGTGCTGCTCCGTATTCTCCTCGCTTCGCCCTCGTCGGCTCTCAGACTTCGATGTTTATAGCCACCCAAAACTCTCTCCACACCACTCCCATTTGCAGTTTGCTTGCGCGGATGTGTCACTAGAAGGCATGCATGTACCTCGATCATACACAGCTGCAAGACACCAAGTAAGGCCTTAGTAGCAGTGTGAGCCACAGAGCCAAGTTCTGTGAACACGTAGCATGCCCAGACGGTGCATTCAACAAGTCATTGCTCAGTTGGGTAAGTTTTAGAGAGACCGACAAAAAAAAATGGTTGAACGTTTCGGCGCAATTCTGGCCACTTGAACCATTCTGTCTACATTGCGATTCGGCGTTGGACGCAGTGGGAATAGGAGGATACACACACCAGTCGAGAAGGCGTGGGTTGACCCCGATGGACCACCAGCAGGGAGGATCGTGTTATCGTGAGGCATGTCACCGCAGCTGTAGATACGCCTGTGTCCACCATTAAAATAACCAGGTGGCCAGCAGAGCGGGATCTGTCATCGCGTCGTCACTTACGACGTCTATCTATACGACTTGAGCGTCGCCGAGCACGCGTGACCTTGTACCGGGAACGGGCAGCATGGCAGCTTGCGAATCAGCGACGAGTGGTGTTCAGCGACGAATCGCGGTTCTGCATGGATACGAACGACCGCCGAATTCGAGTCTGAAGACATCCTCCCGTGATCCAGTGATCCACGCTTCATCGTAGAGCAGCACACCGCTCCAACAACAGGTTTCATGGCGTGGAGTGCCACTCCCTACGATTCCCGCACCCCACAGATGGTGATTGGAGGAGCCTTGATGGCGCGGCGATAAATCCTCGAAATTCTCTGACCACGTGCGCTCCCCATCTTGGTGCAGCTCGACCACTCCATTTTCCAGCAGGATAATGCCCGGCCTCACACAGCACAGGAATCTCTGGCCTGCTTTCGTGATGTCAACGTGCACCATTGGTCAGCAAGTTCTCCAGACCTCTCTCCCATCGAGAAAGTTTGGGGCCAGATTGAACAGCAACTTCGCCCAGTGAAAGCTACGGCGGTTAAGGAGGGTCAGTTGCGTTACCTGTGGCAGCATCTTCCTACGGAGAACATCCAACGTCTGTATGCCTCCTTGTCCGACCGCATCGCCGCCTGCCTCCGTGCTACGTATGGTCCAAAACCATACTAGGTGCACCCTTCAAGTGTTGATCCCCTGCAATACTTGCTTGGTGCGGTATAATATTTTGACGTTTCCCGTGTACATACTGCCAATCCCTGTGCACGTACCCACTTACGTGCCCCTGCGATGTCACCTTCATGGTGATTAATTTTTTTTTTTGCAAACGGGTGTGCTAACTAATTTGTACGTAAAACAGGGCGTAACTTAAACCGTGCAGACCCTGTAGTTCTATAAAAAAAAGTTATTTATTTACTAACTAATTTGACGTCAAACCACACTCTGAAATCAACTTGAGTATGAGCTGGTTTATAAGTTACAGAGGCGAACAGTTATGGTGATTAAAAAATGAGAACACCGAGATATCAAAGGCAAATAAAACTATATGTTATATTGCACATATTCAGTTTTTGGGGGAGTATTTATACTGACAATTTTAATTAACTGAAGTGTTTTACAAAAAGCCGTGCTTATCATAGTGTTGTATTTAGAACTGTCGAGTCTCATCTTGTTACGTCGGTGAAGACTCAGTTAAGTTGGCGAATATGGTGGTCGACACGTTGTTTAATTCTTTTTCCTTCGGTAGCATCTTAGAGGATGGGCTTTGTGACGAGAATGTATGAGGCACATGGGCATTACGCTGTCCTTACATAACAAGTGAAAGATGCTCGAACGGAGTGGGAGATATCTGTTTTACAATGACGCTGTCTCGTCCAACAAAAGTCCAGTTATTGCGAGTTTGCTGCTGGCTTCGTTACAATCTTCCGTGTGAGGACGCCATCAAGTGGACGTCTGTACTAAAGACTGCGTGTGCTCTCACAACAGTTCGAATCTCAGGTAAGTCATGGAATTGTGTGTCAATTGTGTGGAATTTTCCTGCCTCGGTTAACGGCAAAAATCCTGTTTTGAGGAGGGGTGATAGAATGAAAAACATTAGTAAACTTTTAGATGAAGAAATTTTATAAGAAGAATTCAGAAGAGGATTTGATCGTGTCTGGCTCTTTTAATCTTTTATATTTTTTAATATACTCTGGTTTTATATATTTCATATTGTACATCTTATATTTTATATTTTAGATTTTATGTATCAAATTTTAATATTTTATTTTACTATGTATGTTTTTAATTTGTAATCTATCTCTCGAGATGAAATAAAAGCAATATCTTATGGTTTGCATGTAAACTTATAATGTGTGTATTACCTTTGCGGGAGGAAGCATGGTCTCAAGTGACAGCCTCCCCGTGGCCCCTGTGGACTGGTTTACCAGACAGATCGTCACTGCTTCCTCCTGCGGAGATTCCCAAGTAAGCAAACAACAACTGCACGTCAACCGGCTTTTTGTTTTGATTATGCCCAAGTTTGGCACTATACATTATTGAATACGATGAATTTAATTGTGCATGTTGAAACAATTTTAATAGATTTCTACGATCCCTTGGCGATGTGGTTTTTTTAATACAAGAACCGTGTGAACTTAATTGTAACAAAAGTGTTACACGAAAATGTAAAAAAGGCTAGTTAACGTTACATCCCGGAAGGCCTGGAGGCTAAGAGGGAACCGAACACCTATCTGCCTCGGTTAACCTTGCTACATAAAATCATAGGTCCAGTGCGACAATTTAGTATGATAAAAATTAATAGTCCTATCTGAAGATGACACAATCCATCACTCTTTCCTTCTCGCTGCAGGGTGTGTTATCTCGACTTCGGGCTACAAACATTCGCCTGCAGATGGGAAAAATGTGAGTGATACACCACCAGACGTCCTTGAAACGGTGTTGACTATTAGAATTGTAGTTTGGCCAAGTTAACAATTGCTCATGTCGATGAAGTGCATAAGACATCTCAACAGTCATTGATGTCATCATATATGTAGTACTTAGTAAGGATACCTGACTTTTATAGTTTTCGACCACACTGGGCATTTACTTTCTAAATTGCAGCCATTTAAATATTTACGGTTATATGACATATCTCGGGAACATTTATACCGATTGAAATCAAATTTTATATACTGGCAGGTGACCCTGTAAGCATTATATTTTAAAATAGATGTTGTTGGTCCGCCATTTTGTAATATAGCACCACATGTAAAAATAAAAATTTTACCTAATATAATGAAAAAAATTTAAACCAACTCTCACCCAATTTTACTCGTAAGTAATAATAGGTAAACGTAAGATATTGAACTTTATTATGTTCTTATTTTCAAAATGGCGGCAATACCAAACTTCGTATTTAATTGGTTTATCTACCAAACCATTAAACCAATTTCGTCAAAATTTTGTATGCTGAGAGTATTTGTTACAAGCATAATATATTCCATCACATAGCCACTTTTGTCAGCCATTTTGTAAGGTAGTGCCACACACGAGATGAATGCTGTTTTTAAGTTATATATCGTTAAAAAATTAACCGATTTCAACAAAATTTGGCAAACAAGTAGCACTGAGACAGATAATGTTAAATGACGTTTTAAGTATGTCAGGCACTTATTTTCAAAACGGGAGCCTTATAGCCATCTTAGCTTTAAAAAACTAAATCGTCGAAACTATGTAATCAATTCCAAATTAACTTTGTATGCTGGTAGCAGATATTACAAATATCAACTGCATCTGCGTTAAATATCTTTTGGCCGCCTTTTTGTAAGATACTGCCACACAAATAAATAAAATTTTTCTGTCATATCTCGGGAAACAATTCACAGATTCCCACAAAATTTGGCAAACAAATATTACTGTGAAACATGGTGTAAAATGGTATATTTTAAGAAGGTCAAACACTTATCTTCAAAATGGCGGTTTTATAGCATTTTTAGTTTATTATGTATTATTGGCGAAACCATATAATTTTGTATATTAGCAGTATCAATTAGAACTATGAAATGCGTCTACACGGAGTATCTTTTTTCCGCAATTTGTTAGATATGGTAAATGTAAAATAAGGTTTTTATGTAATAGCTCGGGAAACAATTGACAGATTCCTTCCAAATTTGGCAAAAAAATAATTCTGCAGCAGGTGGTTTAAACTGGTATGTTTTAAGTAGGTTAGGCACTCATTTTCAAAATGGTGGCTATATAAATAATTTAGCTCAGTAATTTTTATTAACGAAGATAATTTAAACTTAACTTTGTTTGCTGGCAGTATATATTATATCCATCGAATTTTTCTATCGAGAGCCTTATTTCTCTGCCATTTTGTAAGACAGCCCCGCAGTACAAAGTGAAGATTTTGTTTCATATCTCGGGGTAAAAATCGACCAATTCCTACCAAATTTGGCAAAGAAGTTGTAATTAATATATGTATTTTATAAGTGTGACATACTTATTTTCAGAATGGTGGCTATAAAATCATTTTAGGTTACTGTGCTATACCTACGCAACTATGTAGCCTAATCGATTTTAGCTTAACTTTGTATACCACCAAATGATCAAATGTTTCATGCAAGTAGTGCTATGTTAAGGTATGTAAACTGACATGTTTTAGGCGCGGAAGTCCTCAATTTAAAGATGTTAAGAGGCTGTATAATTTCCTATACAGATTTATTATTCGATTTAGTGTCATAGCAGAAGAGCCAGGGTCATCACAAAATATGTTTCATTATAGAAGCATTACATTTCATAGTTCTATGCAGATTATTGTTCGTGATTTTTAATAGGTGTTCCCTGGTTGTCATGAAAAGGAGAGAATTAATTGATATTTAAAATTCTGTATTGATTTAATTGTTGCATTATAATGAGTATGTAGTTCATATATTATGTCTGTGATAATGGGAAAGGCAATTACCTAAGTTTCTATTGTCGCATTTTTCAATAAAACATCCTATATTTGAATCAATAAGAAATAAATAAAATAATAAATGTGGCAGGTGACGCAGGCTTGCAATACAAATAATTAGTTGTCTATGAAACAATTCAATAAAATTGAAGAAACTTTGGCACATTTAAAGTATTCACTAGAAGCATCAAATATTCAAACATAAATCCAATATTTTCAATCTCTTTGCAAAATAGTGCCAGTTGAAAATTATACATTTTGCCATATTTCTGGAACAGTTAAACAAATTACCACCATGTTTTGCACACAGTAAATGTTACATAAGGCCATGTATAATTGCGTGATTTAAGTGGGTCAGACGATGTTCAAAATGACGGCGTCATAAATAATTTAGATAAGTTTGCCACATATATTAAACAATTTAATCAAATTCAACCAAACTTTGTTTGTTGATAGTATATATTACAAGCATCGTAAGCAGAGCCTTTTTTTTGTTGCGATTTTGTATGATAGCACCAAATTGGAAAATTAAGATTTTTATGCTATATCTCAGGGACGAATTAACCGATTTACTCACAAATTCTTAACACAAATGGTGTTACGGTAGGTCATTTAAACTTACATGTTTTAAATGGCTCAGACAGTTATTTTAAAAATTACGGTACTGTAAATATTTTAGGTTAGTAAACCCTATCATAAGAATTATATGACTGACTAAATCCAAATTTGGTGCTCCCACTCGTAACTCCGTAATGAAGTTGATTGCACGGTAGCTTATGATACGAGATATTCTGGGTTTCAAGTCCCGCGTAAGGCTCTCTCACTAGTGTTGCATATGTTTCTGGTTTCATCTCTAATTATATTGCTTTCAGCGAAACGCCAAGTCCTACCTACCAACTCAACTTTTAAGAACTTATTTAAATATTTATAGCGTCCATTTTCGAGGAAAGTAGTTTCATTAGTTATGTCAGTAACTGCTTGTTAGTTATTGCTCTGAATGACTTCACAAGTTTCCACCGCTTGCAATATACAGGAAGCGTTTCATTTTATTTGCCTTAAGCTCTCGCATGCTTCTGTATCTTAGACACGCAAACGTATCTTCACACAGACGGTCCCGCGAAAGGTACAGCATTAGTATATATAGGTGCAATAAATATTGGTACAAGGCGTCAGAGGGGCGTGTCCGAGTTCGTGAGGGATGGAGGTTTTAACAAATGTAAACTAAATTTGATTTAAAAATATTCACACAGCTATTACACTGAAGAGCCAAAAAAAAAAAAAAAAAAAACTTGTATAGGTGTGCGTATGCGAATAACAGAGGTATGGAACCAATAAGAGAAACGCGATGCTGTCGGCAGCTAGATCGGTTACTTCTGCTACAATGGCAGGTTATCAAGATTTATATTAGTTTGAACGTGGTGTTATAGTCGGCGCACGAGAGATGGGACATAGCATCTCCGAGGTAGCGATAACATTTGGATGTTCGCGTACGACCATTTCACGAGTGTACCGTGAATATCGGGAATCCGGTAAAACATCACATGTTCGACATCGCTGCGGGCGGAAAAAAATCGTGAAAGAACGGGACAAACGACGACTGACGAGAATCATTAAACGTGATAGACGTGCAACCCTTTCTTAAATTGGCGCAGATTGGATTTGTGGGCTGCCCTGAAGGATTCATGGTGTGAATTGCCTCCTGCATACCTTCAGACATTATTCGAGTCCATGCTACGTCGTCTTACGGCACTTCTGCGTGCTCGGGGGGTCCTACACGATATTAGGCAGGTGTACCAGTTTTTTTGGCTCTTAAGTGTATTTACAGGATTGAACTATCTCCACTATTACTGTTGTTATTTTCAGTGATCCCAATATTTATTGTGTATCTCAATTCTAATTAAAGTCCTTAACAATGTCTCTACATTGGTTACCATCACTTAATTCAAACTCATTATTTACATATATTCAATTTGTCTATTGCCATCATTCAAACTGTCTTACACTCATGCATCGAGTTCAATAGTTTCGCCCGTCAGTCTCACTCTTCACTGTACCGATGCTCGCAGTCCGCAGACTTCACTCCCGCTGATCACTCTCGCCGCCTTTCGACGCTCTGCTGGCTCGTCGCTTCGCTGTATTCGTACACCTAGCACTTAATGTCGTATAACAATACATACTTTAGACGGTCGGCTGCGAGGCCGGTCGCAGCTTAGGTAGTCTCACTGGCCCGATCTAGTAGGCTTTCCGCACCCCGAGTATCGCTGAGAGAGGCAAGGGGCGGTGACCACAACATTCTTTCAAAGATAACCCCAGAAATTCAACCCGCTGAAGGTAAGGAGCGCACAAGCCCCGATAGACACATTGGCACACGCGAAGGCTCGTCTTTGTAAATCGCCGCGCACTTCTCGCAGTACCACTCTTCCCTTCGCACACTGCTACGCTCGCTTGAGTGGAAACGGGCCAAGGGAAGTTATGCAGACCAGCAACACGTAACAATAAACACCATTCTGTATGACAACCTCTTGATATCCATCATTTTGTGTGCCGACCTTCCGTGGCGCAGTCGAATGGTGCGCCGCCGGTCTGGAGTTCGGGAGATTCTGGGTTCGAATCCCAGGCAAGTCATGGGTGTTAACTTAAGTTCGGTTATAAGTTAATTAGTAAGCCCCCCGCCCCTCACCACCCGATAAGCCGTCAGGCATAACGCAGGGGGAAGTTAATAAGCCCTTTCCAACTCCAACATAATTCATTTTGTAACTATATTGAGTTAAGTGAAACTACTTTATTATTATATCCTAGACAATAATATAGGTGCAAAAATACTATATTAATGGCATTAAATAGTTTATGTTTTTTTTTTAAGTTTTCTGCTTAAAACGATTGAAAATTTCTTAAAGGCGAATCCTCGCGCTTCTATCGTGACTGTTTCGATAGTTTTATTCCTTCGTCGTCTGTTCTGGCAGGTATTCTCAAACAGAATTGGAAGATTTTTGGTTGTTAACGTTTCACACCCACTTTTACGCGTGATTTCAGGGATTGCAATCGTGAAATGTTTCGATGCGTTCTCCATCTTACACGACACAATATTTGTTTAGTTATTACGACTAATCAGCTGCGAGTTTAGTGTAATATTATGGTGACACGTACCACTAAAAGAATGGAACGGTATCAGGGTTCTCGAATTAGTTGGCTACTTGGAAGACCAAATAGGCTCTGAACCTCGCAGCAAACAGTGTCTCGTGTGGCATGTACGGAGATCGTCGAGGGCATAGAGATTGATATGCTTAAGTTACTGTAATTAAGCGTGTAACTTTGAGACCGATTGCATTAATTATACAGAATGTTGCAAAGTTGCATGTTAGTACTCCGGGGAAACATTTCTTACAACTTGAGGAAGAAAAATACGTTATATGAAAATAGGACCGTAAACGCTTCGTTTATTTACTACAGCTCGTAAAACATAAAGTAGAGTGTATGGCCTGTGGAATGCCATCGCAGCTGTAATTGGCAGTGCCGTACCAGGTGGCCCAATACCTTGGCCACCGAGGAGCCGTGATTTGAATCCACTAGACTCTAATTCGTGGGTACATTTAAAGGCACTTGTGCACGCAACCTCCTGTGGACGATGTGGAAACTCTTCGTGACCATAGCGTTGCAGGCTGCGAAACAACCAGGAACTCTCCAGGGAGTCATCAACGCACCCGGGAGTCCATGCAACGGGGAGTTGATGCGTGCGTTAGTGCTTGGAAGGGTATTTCTAACATTAAATTTAGTTTGTAATGCGCCGACGATAAGCTTTCACGCATGTGTAACTACTTTCTGTACAGTTCCTAATTTTCTACGGTGTAGTGTCGTGGTGTGCGTGGTCGTGTACCGTGTAAACGAACGCTGCGATGGCATTCCACAATAACATGATCCAGCCTGCGGGCCATGCGCTGTACTTTATGTATTACGAGCTGTAGTAAAGAAACGAAGTGTTTACGGATTTAGGTTCATATAGTGTTTTTTTTTCCTTCCTTCAGGTGTGAGGAATGTTTCCCAGAAGTACTGACATGCAATTTTGCAACATCCTGTAAAAGTATAGTTATATATTCAATGCACTTTAAGCACCCTGACTGGCTTTTGTTGCAAATAATACTGTAAGTGTGGTGCTGTGATTTTGGAAGTGAGAGTACATAATCTCTTATCGGTTTCATTCAAAAGTCATTGCGTGGGAGTTAATGAGATAATCAGAATTCAGCGATTATCTCTTTTCGTAACAATGCACAGTGAGAGTAAAGTGGATTTTATTTTTTTCCGATCAAACATTCGGCGTTGTGTATACTTGATAAGACAGTGCATGTTAACCTATACCATAGTTTAATCTGGAATTCGCCGTCAAGCTACAACTGGTTTAAAAGTAAAGGTATTTAAAGTACAGTAAAAAAAGGTTTGTTTTGCTGTTTCCTTACAGGTAGGAAAATCAGCCATAGAATTATTCTCCGGGTGTTATTTGTAATGTATGATATAACCGAATGATACTACTTGCTGAGATACACAGATAGAATTGTCTTTAAAAATGTAATGCACTCTTGTAGAATGTAATTTTATAAATAATAGTATAGAAAATTATAAGCAAATAGTACGCTCACAATTAACCAAGAACTTCTTATTAAAAATGTTAATGATATTACGATTTTACAAATAAGAAGAAAATCAGTTGAATATTTATTTTGTTTCATACACAATGATTACATTACACGTATACCTATATTTCTGTGTACTTTGGGCTACCTTCTAAAATTGCTCTTGTTGTGTAACAGAGAAATGGCAACAAGATGCTGTTGAAGTTCCGTGTAATATAATACAAAAAACCAACATCTGCAAGGTAATACAATATAATAATATTACTCATAAGATTTTCAGTGTCGGTGTTATAATAAGTAACTGCCCGCTATTTGCTGAATTCGATATTATATTAAAGAAAGCTCTTAGAGCAGTAGGTTTAGAAATGTTATTGGCAAACAGCTGCTCTCTCAGATGGGGAAGTTTTCCAGTACACGATTAGCTTCCTCAGGCTGAACCACAAGGTATAGATATTTCGCCGACGATTTACAATTTTTTATTTGTTTGTATTCACTTTCCCTCTGAGGCAGGCGGAAATGCGCGCCGCCAAAACGTGTTATTTCCTTGTCCCTCCCCGTGTCTTATTTGCATGTATTTCAGTCTGAATTTTTCACAGTTGGTAGTATCAAGGCAGCCGAATACAGAGTTGCTTTTCACGAAGAAGCAATTAGTGGCAGCTATGCAAATACCTCTTTATTTTATCATTCTATGACAATTTAACTAGCTCCTTTGTTGGCTGAGAGCATTTTGGAATCTTCGAGATATTGATGAGTTCGAATTCTGAGTGATCCTGTCAGGGCAGGTATGTATCTTGTCGCTCAAACAAAGAAGCAGTAGAGATGTAATCTTGTAGAATGTTTGCACCTAGGAAATCGACATCTACGGCACAGAATTTTTTTTCACTCTGTGAATTACCCATTTAATCGCGGTATTTTTTATTCTTTACATTAACTCGGCTTCTAATAGGACTTCACCAGCAGTAACTGTATACGTTTTTTTTTGTACCAGAAATATGTATCTTAAAATATACGTATTATCTTAAGATGTGTTAACCGAATAACTGAGAGAGAAAGTAGGCAAATTATAGGTTTTTACTACATCTGCTTTGAGAACATTTTTTTGTTAACCCTCATGCTTGTTTTCTGTCTTGAAATACAGTTCTTCATATTAATATTAAAAAAATATATATACTAATATCTTTGTGGGTTCTGTAGCTTTAAACTTTGAAGAACTCTGATTTTGCAGCATGGAACGTTATTCGCCTCTTTAACCAGAAAATTATTTTCTGTGGCAAATGGAACATTCAAGCTGCTAATCGGGGTAACTGAAAATATTTCTTCAACCAAAAACACTTCCAACATCTGCAGTACAAGCACATGAAATTTCGTATGATAAAATATTACAGTACCGATCGATGAAACTGAAAGTTGTCGGTGGATAACGTGCTGACAAGTATTCAGATCGTGTCACATTTCGATCGGGGGAAAAAAGAATGTTTAGTTTCTTATTGCTTATTTTTACACAGTACAACTCCCAAAGAAAATATAGCTCTTTTTTTCGCGAATTCATGTGGAACTTAGGTGATTACAATTTCCTAAAATGTTCTGTGAATTAAGTCACTGCACATGTGTGATTTGCAAATGTTTCTGCATAGTTAAAAAAAAAAATTTCTTCGTAAAATAAAACGTATTTGAAAAAAAGTCTCCTTATCACAATATGCTTAATCAACTGCGAATTTTGCAGAAGGCTTATTGGATGTACACCATTGGGACAGCGTTATTCTCAAGTAGGTACAATTGCAATGCAAAATATTTTTGCATGATCAGAAAACACCGAGGTTTAAGTACTTATAAGGAGCTGACTGAAAAAATATTCCATAATAAACCACGTAGATCGTGGCTTTTTTTTACGTATGTTACGTTATTTTAATTTTAAGCAGTTCACCAACCTCCAAGCGTGGAGTGGGGACGTCAAAAACATTTTAAAAACTATGTGTAGGTAGGAGAGTTACGATTTGCCAGCAGCAAGTCACATGTATTTTCTGGTTTACAGGTAGAAATGAAGTGGCTTGCAGTGTTCCTTATAATACCGTCCACGGTGTTCGCGGAATGTGAAGGTGTAGTATACTGCATATTTTCTAGTAGGCGTAGTATGTACAAATATGGGTTGTTCGGGGTTAAATGAGCACTTTTGAAATCAACACTTGTAAACAGTTCCTACGTCTAACTGCGTGTATTTTACCGGGCGCTGTGACTGGTAGGCTTTCAGTAACGTGGACAGTAATGCAGGAAAGTAATTTAATGTATTATCGTAGCGTCGTACTAAAAGTATTGCGTTTAAATTTGTCAACGTTGAATAAATTAATTTTTTTTCTGTTGTTTTATGCACAGAAGAATAACAATTCACATGCTGTTAATATATTAACATTGTCAAAAATTCCCTCATTTCCTTGATTTATGCGTGAATATGAAGCTCAGGTCACTTGAAATATTAATATTAGGGCCCACATTTCTCGGAGAGGTAGGAATTGTCATAAATATTTTCTAAGCAGAATTTTCAAAAGTGCCCAATCAGTCCCGAACAGCCTAAAACGCACATTACGTAAAAAG
Source organism: Clitarchus hookeri (assembly GCA_002778355.1). Classification (NCBI taxonomy): domain Eukaryota; kingdom Metazoa; phylum Arthropoda; class Insecta; order Phasmatodea; family Phasmatidae; genus Clitarchus; species Clitarchus hookeri. The sequence continues at coordinate 271,879 of NQII01001386.1, read as the reverse complement.
TGCAGAATATTATTTTAGTTATTCTCATGACCACCGGGGGCCGCAGTGGTGTAGTGGTTAGACTACTCGCCTCCCACTAAGGCGAACCGGGTTCGATTCCCGGCGGGGTCTCCCCCTGTGGGAATCGTGCCGGACGATGCCGCTGGTCGACGGGTTTTCTCGGAGATCTCCCGTTTGCCCTACCCCTTCATTCCGGCGATGCTCCATACTCACCTCTCTTCACCCTCATCGGCTCTCAAGACCTCGATACCCACTCACAACCGCCGAAGCCGTACACCTTCCATCACTCCCTAGACTCTATTGTCAAATGAACGCTCTCGTTTCTGGCCAGGTACACTGTTCCCATTCCCCTTATGTTTCTTGACGAGACAGTGCCGTAGATGATAAGCCATAGGTATATAAGCGTCTTTCAGACGAGCATAAAAATGTACAGACACATGCAAGTTTATGTAACTAACCAGTTATTGGTTCGAGTCTGGTCTATGGGGAAGCTAACAAAAGCAAAGGTGTCGAGATGGTACTTAGGACTTATAAACCCACTAAAATAGAAAAAACCTTAAGCAAAATAAAAAAATTTAAAGAAACATATTCATGCCGCTTATAAATAGTTTGGCACAACAAATAATAGACAAATATGAACATACACTGTAAAACTTGGAATGAAAATATAACGTTTCTCTCGCCGTGTAAAATTCGTGTATTTTTCTCCACACAGCACCACATGCAAACTCATCTACTTCAATTAATTCCTTGTGCCGTTTTCTTACATTTATGTATTGGAAAGTAGAATGGTTTTGCTGTTTACTTTTTTCCCTCTGCCAAATCCGTTTTACTTTTGATTCTGAATTTCCTGTTGCGGAAATTGTTGCTTCAAAGACGCTGTACGTAAATTTAAATGACATTTTTGTTCGCCGAACTGCGCTGCATCATTGCATGCGATCTCCCGTGCTTTTGTCTGCAATAAGGCTGTAAAAAAGCATGTTTATATAGTAAGGGTTCATCTTCAAAAGAGTTTCCTCTTTAGCACAGCAACGCTGTTTCTATGCTCACGACCATTAGAAAGAGAAGGCCTTAGTGGCCGAGCTTTCATTTCAGGTGTATTAAATTTATTTGTTAGGACACAAAGTAATGGTATTGATTAAGTAATATTATTCCCTAATGATTCGTTGGTAGAAAATGACGTTACAATTAATGTTTCCTTCATTATTTATTACTCAGTGTTAACATTCTTGGTGTGTTGAAATTCGAGTGGAAATGTAACCAATTCTCAAATAATCCTATACGCAGTGTGTTGGTTGTAGCTTTATGTAAGAGCAGAGGACACGCATGTTTGAACCAAATAAAGTTGGAGAGCGTAAATGAAAGTTGTCGCAGCCATTGCTGTTGCTGTTTCAGATCTCAAAGTAACAGACGTAGGAGTCCGTTTGCAGAATGTATCTTGGGCAGGAACTCTGGAACCCTCTTGCCTGCAGAGTTTCGAAGTATGTTGGACTTCCAATCACAGCAATAGCACATTTTGCAAAGCGACAGCGGCAGATGCCAAAAGTATGCTGATCGATGACGTCGACCCATGTGGGCATCTTGAAGTGCAAGTGACAGCCATTGGAAAGGGAAATGTTGGCAACAGCACCAAGTCAGGAATTGGAGACGCAAGTACCTACGAAATATTTTTATTTATGGTTTTGGATAATACATTTTATAGTGAAAGGCAAGACCATGTGTTTACAAGATATGTGCGTAGAAATTAAAGAAAAACTTAGATAGTAATTTTTCTTTCTAATTCTGTAGCTCTAAATAATCACTGTTAATTTTGTAGTTAAGCACAAATTATTTAAAATCCCATCATAATCTCTTCTTACGACAACTTTTTTTTAAAACAGAATAATTTTTAAAACTATTAAGATTTTTTTTTTAAATTTGCGTATGTGTTGCTTAAAAACATGTGATTCATTCTTCATTCATTTATTTATCATTCCACAGAGCAAATATATGCCATAGAACTTGTCAGATAGTACAAAATAAGTATCTTAGAATCAGATAAATACAAAATATATAAAATAAAATTAAACAATTATAAAATTAATCAGAAGCAACACAGACATGCAACATGTTACAAATAAATAATTAAAATACAAAAAATTATGCAAAAATCATAATTGTACATAATCGTCAATGTTATAAAAAGACTTGTCTATGAGGAATCTAAATAGTTGAAGTTTAGATGTAGAGTAGTGCTTAATATATTTTAGAGTTGATGGTAATTTATTTAATAATCTGACGCCAGCATTACTCACAGATTTCAGGGTTTTTATTTTATTGACATACTGTAGAAAATAATTTATTTTTGTTCGGGTGTAATGTTCATGAAAATCATTAATTTAACAGTATTAATGTTTGTTTATGAAACTAAAAAGTAATACGTTATATAAACATGACGCGAATCGCTCATACTTAGATTAGTCACGACGCTAGATACCCGCGCAGGGGAGCAACCTGAGGTAATGACCCTAGGATTCCCCAAGGACGCCACACCCACCACCTCTCACCCCGAGGACAGTAACGAGCAAAGGAACCCCCCCGAGCTGGGGANTGTGTATACAGTCAGACAAGAACCAGGTTAACACCCGAGAGGAGGAGTCGCTCGCCCCCTACCTAACTAGCCAGGCTTAACCACAGGCTTCGGGTAACCTTAATAAAACCCGTGGCGCCCAGCTTACATAAAACTACCGCTAGACGAATTGAGGGTTTAAGCCCCTACAGAATCATTCGTGATGTCAGCTACGTCCGAGATTCAAAGCCCTGAGACGCTTAATATTCCCGGAGAATGCGAATCGCGTGGTACAGGCCGACAGATAAGGGATACCGTTAGGAGAAGAAGGACCCGGAGTATAGCTGACCTACGGACGGGAGACGAGGAGAGAATAGAACAGCTGGAGCGGTGCAGTGCTCCGTTGTGCCACGGTACAGGACTGTACATGCACCGGTGTAACACTTGCGGTCAACGCTACTGTAACCAGTGCATTGGCTGGCCAGACACTTTCCAGCCGACGCAGGGAACAGAGTATCTTTGCCTTAATTGCCACGAACGACAGACACGATGCGACCACCCTACTTGCCCGGGACGCAAGACACGCCGAACGCATTGCGCGACTTGCGAACTAACCTTCCACAACAGGTGCTTAGGGTGGCCCGAAGAGGCCCATAACACGAGAGGTATGAGGTATAATTGCGAAGTGTGCCAAAGACGGGCGGAATGGGAACCCCCTTCTAATCCAGACCGAACCCCGGGGGACAAGGTAAAAAGCGAACAAAAGATGACCGAGGAAGTAATATTACCAGAGTTCTCAGGTAGACCGCATGAGAACCCCGAACTATTTATAACCACGTGCGAACAAGAGTTCCGGGCCGGTGGCATTCCGAGTAAACGGTGGATAGCAAAAACGCGAGAGCAGTTAAAGGGAACCGCCCGGACATGGTGGAACAAATACGGCGAATTCGTGACGAACTGGGAGCAATTTACGACCCGATTGAACCAGAAATTCGCGGGGGAAGAAGTCCTCACCACGTTACGGACGGAATTTTACACGGAGAAACAGAAAAACGGGGAAGAGACGGAGATTTTTATCAGGAGAAAGGCCCAAATGTACTCGCGTATCGCCCCTGAGGGCTCAGAAGCCGAGGGAGTGCATGTTATTACGAAGTTAATAATACCCGCCATACGAAGCGCGCTTCGGTACCCGCGTGCCATTCTAATGGAAGAACTAATACAACGAGCGAATGACGCAGAATTCGATTACCTGGAACAGAAAAGGGCAACCGGTGAGACACGCGAGACGCCCGCCCTCCCGGGTACCTGCATGGGGCCGGAGACCCAGAATAGCAAACCAGCAAGAAGCGAAGGGGAACGCTTACCCCAGTGCTGGTACTGCCCAGGGAGGCATTTGAACCGCGATTGCCCTACTGTAAAAGCCCGCATCACCGCCGAAAAGGAAAAAGCTGTCGAAGGCTCCGCCCTCAAGACAGGGAAAGGTAATCCGGGAAACGCGCGTGCCGGGACCTGGAGCCGCCCACCACCCCCGGCATAAAGGAAAGGGTGAAACAAATCCTGACATTAAGCGATCCACGACCGGGATCACAAGCACCTAGGATCGAAGTACGGCTCAATACCCACAATATTAAGGCGATTCTGGACACGGCCGCAGCCGGAAATTTCATAGATAGCCAACTACTAACACCGGGACAGAGAAGGGGAATGGAGAAACCCCCCCAGCTAATACAAATGGCCCAGGACGGGGCACACCTAACAATCGAGGGGAAGATTACGTTACCAGTTTCCACGGGTGGGGAAACAATGGAAGTTGACTTCTTTTGCGCTCCACATTTAGTGGAAAAAGTTATCCTAGGGCAGCCTTGGCTGCACAGCCAAGGGTGTATAATCGACTGCGGACAAAAGCGATTATATTTGGGGAAGCAGGATAGGGTGGCCGTAAACTGGGAAGCCCCGGTACACGCACAGAGACCCCAGGAAATCTGTAGTGAGGAGGTGAACCACCAACTCGGAACTGACCAGCTCAGGACACTACTACGGGTACTTAACACCCACGTAACCGTGTTTGAGCACACCGACAGATTGAAACAGACGACGGCCATCCAACACGAAATATGGGTGAAAGATTCGCACCCCATATACTGCCACCCAGGCAACCCGTCAGATTACCGCAGGCGGATGATATTAAACCAGGTTGCCGAAATGAAGGAGCAAGGGATAGTGGAACCGACTGACTCACCATATAACGCCAGAGTGGTAATGGTGCCGAAGAAAGACGGTGAGCTCCGTTTTTGTGTGAACTACCAGGCCTTGAACGATGTCACATATCCAATAGCTCCCCCAACGATAAACATAACCAACATGCTCCGCGATGTAGGGGACGCACGCATATTCTCTACACTAGACATGCGCAGTGGATATTGGCAAATCCCCGTACACCCAGGGTCCCGGAAATATACGGCATTTACTACCCCGGAAGGCGAAACGCTGCAGTTTCGAGTAATGCCCTTCGGATTGAAAAACGCACCTGCAACTTTCCAGCGCTTAATGTCAGCGGTAGTGCTGACAGGCTATCACGGCCAATTTTGCCTAGCGTACCTGGATGACGTAATCATATATTCCCGCACCTGGGAGGAACACCGAGTCCACTTGCAAAAGGTGCTGGAACGTTTTGAGCTACATGGACTGACATGCCGACTGGAGAAGTGTCAGTTCGGGAAAACCGAGGTAGAGTTCTTAGGACACATAATTACCCCGGACGGGAATTATCCGAAGCCCGAAAAAGTTCGCGAAATTGAGGAGGCTAGAATACCAACCAACCGGAGGCAGCTAAAAAGGTTTCTGGGGCTATGCAATTGGCTCCGGGAATTTATAGCAGAAGTCGCTCCCCTTATGGCTCCCCTCAACGAGCTCCTACCAAAAACCGCGCACTGGAAGTGGACCAGCCGCCACGACGAGGCTTTCCACGAATTAAAGGCGCGGTATAGTAAAATAGACATGCTCTATAGACCTGTACCAGAATTACCCTTAATCTTACAGACGGACGCAAGCGGAACTGGAATGGGCGCTGTCTTGTACCAGGAGTCGTCACAGAACCAGCGCCGAATTATCGCGTACGCCAGCACCATGCTGAATGAAACGGAACGACGCTACCATAGCAACGAGCAGGAATGCTTGGCGGTTATTTGGGCAGTCCGCAAATACCGATATTACCTAGAGGACAGGACCTTCATTCTCCGCACCGACAACAAGGCCCTTACATGGCTAAGAACCATGAGTAGCGAAAGGGCGAAATTGGGGAGGTGGGCGTTATTTTTAATGGAATTTACGTTCACCATTGAGCACTGCCCAGGCTCTACTAACGAGCTACCCGATGCGCTATCCCGCCGACCGCAGATGACTAACCAAGAAAGATCAGCAGACGACTGGGAGAGGATGCTACCCCCTTCCCCCCCAACGCCACCACAGCCTGATACCTTGGAGCTACAATTGCTACAGTTCCGCGAAAATAAGGAAATACTACAAACCCAGCAGCAGAATGATCCCGAATTACCGGAACTGGTAAGGAAACATCCCGACCGGTACGAAGACAGAGAGGGCGTCATTTGGGCAAGAACGCACCCACGAGCAGATCAGTGGCGAATCTGGGTCCCCCATGCGCTACGGACCGGGGTCTGCAAACACCACCACGATCACCCCCACGCGGGGCACCCGGGATTCAATGAGACCTTAAGGGCCCTGACTAACAGATACACCTGGCACGGAGTCGGCCGTGAAGTCAGGAATTACGTCGCCCGATGTCAGGTGTGTTGCGAAAACAAAGCCTACCCGATCCCGAAGACGCGATACACACCCAGGAGGCCAAAAACCCCATGGACCCACATCGCCATTGACATGATGGGCCCCTACCCCCGTACGCCACGAGGAAAACGATATCTCCTGGTAGTGACAGACCAGTTCTCCAGGTGGACGGAAGCGTTCCCGGTACCCAACCAAGAAGCCGGCACAATCATCCGACAGTTGGAGCGCGAGGTTTTTCCCCGATGGGGATACCCAAAAAGCATCTTAACAGACAATGGGCCACAATTCACGGGTCGCAAGTGGGCTAAGGCATGTGAGACATGGGAGGCAGAGAGCTGGACGACTCCCGCCTACCACCCACAGGCCAACCCTACGGAACGCCGGAACCAGGAGCTGAAGAAAAACCTACGCATAAGACTGGGGGGCAACCACACGCAATGGGACGTCCAACTGCCGGAAATACTGTACACCTTACGCCGCAGGCACAATGAAGCCATTGGAACTTCCCCCAGCGAGCTTCTACTAGGATACAACCTCCGACGACCGGGAGAGTGGCGGTGGGAAACTCCTCCCACGGAACTTCCTGCCCCAGAAGAGGTAAGAAAGGCGGCCATTCGGAGAACAGGGGCGGCGCGGAGATGCCAGCACCAGTATATTCAACGGAAATACCCGGAGCAAGCAATAGGCGAACGCCATTTGCCGGAGGGGAGCCAGGTATTGCTCCGAAACCACCCTTTAAGCCGAGCCAGCGAAAAATTCTGCGCGGGGTTTGCACCGAAATGGGAAGGACCGTATGAGATAATAGGACGTCAAGGCAATGTTTACTGGGCGGAGGACGAGCTAGGAAAAATGCGGAAGGTAGCGAGAGACCAAATACGCCCCCTACCCGAACCCCGCGGCCCTTACCACAGGGAAAGTACCAGGGAAGACGCAGAGGAAACCATCACGAGGCCACAAGACCACGGGACGGTGGCTAGTGACGAAGAATTAGCAACAGATAGGGAGGGGGCAGCGCGGCACTGGCGCGCAGTGTCGACATCCCCGTCCGCTATCTCAGCCCGTGTCCCCTGGACGACGCCTGAGACAGCGCGACAGACGGGAGTAATGCAGGGGGAACACAGAGCAGACAACAACAACGAGGCGAATGAGCACGGAGAGAGGCGGGCGGCAGTAGGCGGGCGTGAAGGCGAGTGTGACGAGGGGCGTGTCGAGGCGGAATGGCAGGGCGAAGAAGGACGAGAAAAGCGACAACGTGAGGGCGGACGAAGGCATGAGGTAGACGCGGAAAAAGCAGGGGAAGTTGAAGAGAGAAAACAGGAAGAGAGGAGAAATGGCGATCACGCGCGTAGAAGCAAGGAAGTGCAGGAGGAGGACGAGGCGAGAAGCAGGTGTGTGGCCACCCCAGGACGCCACATACGCACCCACACCAGCAGAGCTTTAAAATTCGAGACCGGACTCGGGAGGCGAGGAGGTACCGGTGCCAAGCGGCACACCCGTCGACGGGAGACGGCAACCGNTGGGGGGCAACCACACGCAATGGGACGTCCAACTGCCGGAAATACTGTACACCTTACGCCGCAGGCACAATGAAGCTATTGGAACTTCCCCCAGTGAGCTTCTGCTAGGATACAACCTCCGACGACCGGGAGAGTGGCGGTGGGAAACTCCTCCCACGGAACTTCCTGCCCCAGAAGAGGTAAGAAAGGCGGCCATTCGGAGAACAGGGGCGTCGCGGAGATGCCAGCACCAGTATATTCAACGGAAATACCCGGAACAAGCAATAGGCGAACGCCATTTGCCGGAGGGGAGCCAGGTATTGCTCCTAAACCACCCTTTAAGCCGAGCCAGCGAAAAATTCTGCGCGGGGTTTGCACCGAAATGGGAAGGACCGTATGAGATAATAGGA
>NQII01001386.1:244249-262869 GCA_002778355.1 Clitarchus hookeri | reverse complement strand
TTGTTGTTAAGCGAGGGATTAGTTATGTAAGTGTTAGGATTAGAGATCAGTCGCACTGTTTACCGGTGTTTACCACTGTTTATCAAAGGTCATTTTACTGTTTACCGATGTAACGAACTGTTTTCCAGTGGTTTCCCACAAGGTTTGCGAGTTGTTATTTTTGTTTATTGATGTTTATAAATGGTTTACCATTTGTTTATCGCCAGGTTTGCTTGGTCTTAAGTGACCGATATTTGTTAGTGTAATATGTGTTACAATTAAAAATGTAAGGCCTTCCGCCAACTAATTATAAATTTGTGTCGTATATATCATTTAAACAACATTAATGGACAGTTTGGAATGTAATTTAAAGTAGTTGTAAATTTGTTTCGTGATTGTGTTAAGGGTAAAGTGTCAATTTATTTTTAACTAGGTTAAGAGTGTCTGTTTTTCTTGAAAGGCCTGTGACGGATGATNCCAACTAATTATAAATTTGTGTCGTAATATAGTAAATTTGTTGTAATTACCTGTCAATGGAATGTAATTTAAAGTGTTGTAAATTTGTTTCGTGATTGTTGTAAGGGTAAAGTGTCAATATATTTTTAACTAGGTTAAGAGTGTCTGTTTTTCTTGAAAGGCCTGTGACGGATGATGAACCCCGCATGTACCGTTAGCAACTGGCGATTACCGGCGTTTGCGAAGCAAACTTGTGAGCCACTGTTTAAGAAAGCCCCGGACGGGGTGGCAAAACAGCAAGGTAATACGCAAGAATTACGTGGAGTGTGGTAGATAAATTAGGCCAGTGTCAGTCCGCTCGGACGAGCGACAACTAAGTAGTTGGAAATAGTTTCCAGCCTTAAGTGTAAGTGTTTTGTAACTGGAGCCAGTGTATTGCAGTAATACGTAAATGTTGTAATTGTATGTAAATTTTATGTAATTAAAATTTAATTGTAAATTTGGAGATTTAAAGAAAAATGTAAACTAATTATAAAGATTCAGAGACCGTCCCCAATAGACTTAGGAATTTAGACGCCGACTTCCCCAGTGTTTGAATGGCCTGCGAGTCTGTTTTTCATGTAAAATTTAGTAAGAACCAGGCTTTCAGCCAANTGTAAACTAATTATAAAGATTCAGAGACCGTCCCCAATAGACTTAGGAATTTAGACGCCGACTTCCCCAGTGTTTGAATGGCCTGCGAGTCTGTTTGTCATGTAAAATTTTGTAAGAACCAGGCTTTCAGCCAATGTGTGAACCGCAGAGCCCAAGGAAATCCCGGAACGCGTGTCACTGAACAGGTAGAAGGACTGTCAAGAGGGGGAGGGAAGGCAAACAGCTGAGCCCACCGTTAGACCGTTTGTACGGGAAGAGGGGAAGAAGGGACGAGGTGAGCCGCCGCTAGCTGCGGATACGCGCAGCGCTCGCGGGGGATGAGCGCACAGAGAGGAAGCCACACAGAAGAGCAACCCCTAGTCAATTTAGCGCGGGTATGCTAACATCGCCGAACTGCGCTGCATCATTGCATGCGATCTCCCGTGCTTTTGTCTGCAATAAGGGTGTAAAAAAGCATGTTTATATAGTAAGTGTTCATCTTCAAAAGAGTTTCCTCTTTAGCACAGCAACGCTGTTTCTATGCTCACGACCATTAGAAAGAGAAGACCTTAGTGGCCGAGCTTTCATTTCAGGTGTATTAAATTTATTTGTTAGGACACAAAGTAATGGTATTGATTAAGTAATATTATTCCCTAATGATTCGTTGGTAGAAAATGACGTTACAATTAATGTTTCCTTCATTATTTATTACTCAGTGTTAACATTCTTGGTGTGTTGAAATTCGAGTGGAAATGTAACCAATTCTCAAATAATCCTATACGCAGTGTGTTGGTTGTAGCTTTATGTAAGAGCAGAGGACACGCATGTTTGAACCAAATAAAGTTGGAGAGCGTAAATGAAAGTTGTCGCAGCCATTGCTGTTGCTGTTTCAGATCTCAAAGTAACAGACGTAGGAGTCCGTTTGCAGAATGTATCTTGGGCAGGAACTCTGGAACCCTCTTGCCTGCAGAGTTTCGAAGTATGTTGGACTTCCAATCACAGCAATAGCACATTTTGCAAAGCGACAGCGGCAGATGCCAAAAGTATGCTGATCGATGACGTCGACCCATGTGGGCATCTTGAAGTGCAAGTGACAGCCATTGGAAAGGGAGATGTTGGCAATAGCACCAAGTCAGGAATTGGAGACGCAGGTACCTACGAAATATTTTTATTTATGGTTTTGGATAATACATTTTATAGTGAAAGGCAAGACCATGTGTTTACAAGATATGTGCGTAGAAATTAAAGAAAAACTTAGATAGTAATTTTTCTTTCTAATTCTGTAGCTCTAAATAATCACTGTTAATTTTGTAGTTAAGCACAAATTATTTAAAATCCCATCATAATCTCTTCTTACGACAACTTTTTTTTAAAACAGAATAATTTTTAAAACTGTTAAATTTTTTTTTTTAATTTGCGTATGTGTTGCTTAAAAACATGTGATTCATTCTTCATTCATTTATTTATCATTCCACAGAGCAAATATATGCCATAGAACTTGTCAGATAGTACAAAATAAGTATCTTAGAATCAGATAAATACAAAATATATAAAATAAAATTAAACAATTATAAAATTAATCAGAAGCAACACAGACATGCAACATGTTACAAATAAATAATTAAAATACAAAAAAATATACAAAAATCATAATTGTACATAATCGTCAATGTTATAAAAAGACTTGTCTATGAGGAATCTAAATAGTTGAAGTTTAGATGTAGAGTAGTGCTTAATATATTTTAGAGTTGATGGTAATTTATTTAATAATCTGACGCCAGCATTACTCATAGATTTCAGGGTTTTTATTTTATTGACATACTGTAGAAAATAATTTATTTTTGTGCGGGTATAATGTTCATGAAAATCATTAATTTTACAGTATTAATGTTTGTTTATGAAAATAAAAAGTAATACGTTATATAAACATATACAATGCACAGTAAGAACACCAGCAGATCTAAAAATATCCCGGCAGCTGTCAGAACGCTGCATTCCGAATATTATTCTAATTATTTTATTTTGAATAGTAAAAACGAATAGATGTGATTTACTTTGTCCCCAACATGGTATTCTATAACATATGTGAGAATAAACAAAACCAAAATAGGCAGACCACATACACACTTTAGTGGTTAAATGCGAAAGCTCTTATAACATATAACAAGTACTATTAAATTTTTTAAGCACACAACGAGTGTGTTGGTTCCAAGATAGACAGTCATCAATTTCAATTCCAAGGAAGCGAGCATGCTCAGCAGAATTAAGTTTAGTATTCTCTAACAGGATGTATGGCTTTTTTGCTTCGGTACTGGTAGCCAAGTCATCTAATTTTGTAGCAGTGTTAGTCTGAATCAGAACATTTGTATCTTCGGCAAAGGAAATGACAGGCACATTTGTAAGCTGGAAACTTAAATAATTTACATATATTAAAAAAAGAAGTGATCCTAGAACATTTCCTTGTGGGACACCCACATTTACGATTTTAGACTGAGAGTAGAAAAACTCAATAACATTACGTCTGTTTTTTTATTGACTTGAACTACCTGCCTACTGTTTCTTAAATAAGAAATCAATCATTTATTTCCAATTCCTCTAATCCCTAAGTTATACAATTTATGAATGAGTAGCTTGTGATCAACAGTGTCCTACGCTATAGACAAATCTAGGAAAACTCCAAGAGCATCCTCAGATCTGTCTTTGCATTCTGTAACAAGTACAACCAATTCACTAATGGCAGACTCAGTATTCTTACCTTTCATGAAACCATGTTGAGATGCAGAGATTAGATTATACTTAGTAAGGTTTATGACTATTCTGTTATTTGTTATGGATTAAAATATTTTAGAGAAGGAACTTAGAAGTGTGACAGGCCTATAATTTTCAATTAATGTGGAATTTCCTTTTTTAAGAAATGGGATAACTTGAGCAATTTTTAAATCATTTGGGAAAAAACCATTAGTAAATGATTAATTTATTATATGGACAAGAGGTGCTGTTAAAAGTTCTGAACAGTCTGTAATTACTTTGATGGGAACTCTATCAAGTCCATATGATTTTTTAGTCTTAAGGTTTTCATAAATGTTATAATCTCAGAGTTTGTGACAGGATACAAATACATTGTGGAGTGTGATTCTTTTTTTTTCCAATGTAAAGTACTCTGAGTGGGTAGTTTAGCTCTAGCTTCATTAGGAACATTGCAAAAAAGTTGTTGTTTATATATTTTGCAGTGGAATAAGCTGATTTAAGTGGGGTTCCAGTTAAATCTCACAGTTGAGAGGTTTCAATAGTAGTTTTTAATTTACCATTGACACAATTTATTATATTCCAGACAGCGTTGTATTTATTATCTGATTTTATTATCAAACGTTCAACGCGTTTCTGTTTTGCGGCTTTTAGTAGTTTTTTCAAATTATCTCTTATAGTTACTGTAATAAGTAACAAAATCTGCTGATCTATGACATTTGCTTATACTATAGAGATGTTTCCTATTAATACTAGAAATTTTGATACATTTTGAAATCTAGCTTTTATCAGATTTATATGAATATTTAACGGATCTGAGTATTTTAGTAAAATACTGTTTAAATTTCAAAGTAAAAATATTGGTGAACATTCTGAACTTTTCATCAATAGTTGTAGCTTTGAAGACTGAATTCCAGTTTTAAAGTTGTAAATCATCATTGACCAATGAAAATGCACTATAATCCCTTATAAAGGTTCAGCAAGTATTTGTCTCAAGCTTTGAGCAGTTGAGTTTTAATAGTTTACCATAATGGTCTGACAAACTGCTTCGTATTCATTTTAGAGATGCATCCACTATATTGCTGCTAATAATTGTATGATCTATTATAAATTAACTGCTTATTGTTTCTCTAGTTACACAGTAAGTTAGAAGCACCATGCCATGGTGCTGGAGAATTGCTAAATATTCTTGTGTGACCTCAGTTGAAATCATAGCATTTATATTTATATTGAAGTCACCACATAAAACTACTGTCTGCCCAATTTTGGATGTTTTAAAAAGTAATTCATCCGAATTATTTAAACAAATATGTATGACAGTATTAGGGGATCTATACACACAAATTACTAGATACAAATTGTTATAAACATCGACAATCTCAACAGCAGCAATCTCAAATATTTTTTTCCACAGATAAACACTCCAAACCAGATATTCTCTTAAACTCTAAGTCATTTTTAACATCATACAAGCCCCTCCACATTTAAATGTAGTTCTACAAAAATAACTTCCACTGCTGTAGTTATTTACATACACTAATAATAGTTCCTCTTCGCTACACCAATGTTCTCAAATACATAAATAAGAAACCTCAGAAAGTTCTCTTAAAATAAGCTCCAATTCACTAGTTTTGTGTCTAATAGACAGTATATTCTGTAGAAATATACTAAATGGAGAGTACTCATCTAAATCCCTAGGTTTCCCCTGCTGCAGTTTATTGAAGTTTTGCTGCTGTTATTGGTGTTGCTGCTGTTGCTGATATTTAGGTGTTTCTTCTGCTCGGGATCACAGACACTAGTGTTAGTACAGAAATGTTGAGTTACCTCATGCTGATAATTATTTACAGGTCCTACTGAATTTAACGTGTTCTTATCAGTAATACAATACATTTTAGGGCCAATATCTAGTATTTTGACTCATGATAACCGGCTATAACAACATCTGCTCGTGACCTGGTTTCAGCGTTAAAGCACTTCAGTATTTCCTCTGCAGCCAATGTTTTCCCTTTGCGATTGGTATGTAGGCCGTGATATGTGAATGCGTCCCTGGGGCTGCTAATTAGATTTGTAATCCCACTAAAACGCGTTATTATAACCTCGGTTCTCGGTCTTCTGACAGCACTGCCTCCGGGGACATATGTGAGATCGGCAGTTTGTCAGGTATTGTTTCCGTGATGATGGCAGCTCTTGGACAGAAATCCTGAACGTGCCTCAAACGGAGAAGCACAGTAGATAAAGGATTTAATAACTAAAATCTACAAATTTACACCCAGTGTTTTTCAATTACACCGGCGTACACCTCCGAACGAAAATGCATGTATCATTCTTCCCGTGATGTAATTATTAAGGCAGTTATGCGCCCCAAAAAAAATCGAATTGTGAAATGGTTTTCGTTCGAAATGTCAGAAACTACTTGCGATTTAGCAACAAATTGATTAATAGTGTTTTGTAGAACTGACGTCTTATACCACTGAAAGCGCGGTTGGCAATATCATCCCTCTGGTTGGTGTGAAATGGAGGTTGGGATATTATGTTTGGATAAAATGGTGTAACTCTAAGATGTACGCGTTTTTGCAAGACATCTTACGAATAAACACATATTGTAGAAATACTCTCAGGTAAACAGTTTTCGAGAAACACGTGCGTAACTTTCAAAACATAGTTTGTGTTGCCTGCCAGTTATGCAACACACGACACTCAGGGAGGTTTTTTAAATTAGAATTTTGTGGGGGCACACACCTCCCTTACAAATCCCTCCAGGGGGAAACTATACATAAATTTTCGTATTATATATTCGTGGGGAGAAACCTGCTGGGTTTGTCAGTGTTGTTCAAAAAAATTCCAGAGTAATGAAAAGTATCACTGTCAATTTGCCTGATTTAATGGGAACTGGTCGAGTAGTTCCTGAGATAGACAACCATAATATTAATATTTCAGGAAGCATCATATTACAAAATGATGGATGAGAGAGACTTCTAGAAAGTTAAGTTAATGCTAATATTAGACAATATCAACATGCGGATGTTTTGCTCAATTTTGTCGTGTAGTAAAACAGTTAGAAAAATCACCATTCATCGTTCATGAGTGCTCTTTTAGGAATTAAATGAATTTAGTTTTTGCAAATATGCGTTCACAGAAATTTTTATATCAGATACATAAAAAATTTTTTTAAGTAAATTTTTTTGTCGTGAACATATAATAATATATATAATTTTTAATTTATCACGCCAAAAATTACTGAACTAAAACGTTACATGATTTCGATAATTTAATTATCCTGATATATTTATAATGAATTTATTTTGTGGTGGTGAGTCCCAGTAAGATGCTTATTTTTTAGTTTACGATGACGCATTTTGGCCTTGCTATGACAAATTTCTGTGCAAATGCGATAGAACTTTTAGAAAGTATCTCCACACAATCATAACTGTTTTATTACTGAATTTTTATATTTTTGCAACGTGGTGCGGTTAATCTTGCCGCTTCACATCACAGTTAGCTTTTGCAAAATATCAAATCCATTGTAATTTTTGTTTCAGATCCCATAATGAAATCCGTAAGCGTCAGCCTTCCGAACGTGTCTTGGACGGGAACATTCGAACCACAATGCCTGACGAATTTCGAAGTGTGCTGGGATCATGCATTTGGCATTGATGCATCTTGTGAAATGGTACCGCCAGAAACGACAAGTATGCTGATCAATGACGTACAGCCGTGCCAGTATATATCAGTTGACGTGTCCGCCATCGGGAAAGGCAATCTGAACAGAAGCACGAAGTCTAACGCCGGGGATTCAGGTAATTAATATAAACGATATATAGACAGCCTAATTCAGATTTCACCCTTGTAGATCGGCGATGCCACAAGGCACGCCATTTTACCAAACTTTCCCTATTTGAAATATGCCCGCAGTTGCCAAATGGCACCATGGAAAGATTTCACAGAACGTTGGCAGATCATGTTGGAGCAGCCATGGTTCTTAGTTTTACTCAATAGTTATTACCATTAAAATTACTTTAGAATTGATGCTATGTGATAACTTTCCTTAAAGGTTTAAAAAAAATATTGGAAGTAAATTTATAATATTTTAAACAAATGATGTATGAATATTAATCTGCACACTTTTAGCTTCCATTCTTGAAGCCACAATGTGTAGTGGTCTGACCACTCGCCTCCCACTTAGGCGAACAGGGTATGATTCCCAGCGGGCTCACTCCCGGTTCATTGCAGGTGGTAATCGTGCCGGATGACGATGCCACTGGTCGGCGGGTTTTCTCGGGCATCTCCCGTTTCCCCCCACTCACGCATTACGCCACTGCTCCATTCTCACCTCGCTTCACCCTCATCGACTCTTAAAACCTCGTTGTTGGGAGACGGCCAAATCTCTCCACTCGACTCCACTGCAATTTAATTTCACTTCATTTCCGACATTCGCAAAAATTCGATTTTAAAAATTCGATATTCAAGGGCGTATATCTCCCTCAATAAACAGATTAGGTAGAAAGTATTACAAATATTTCCCACTTGGTTATTCATAAAAAAACTACCTCAGAAAAATTGGTCGTTCTAATTCCGCTCTACCTTATAATTTTCTCTCACCCTCTCTCTCTCTCTCTCTCTCTCCATATATATATATATATATATGTGTGGGAGAGTACATATATATATATATCTCTGATATGTGGATGTGAATTAGAATCGCATCCACGGCAGATGACAAGTTACCCACACAATTATATATGAAATGGTGGGGCACAATGAGGACTGACAATCATTACGTATCATAAATAAAACCAAATATACAGCGGTTGATTTGAAGGAAACGTTGCCATCGTAAAAGTATATATATATATAAATGCAATACATATGTGTGTGTTTGCGTTTTTGTTACAATGCAGTTTCCTTGCAAAAGCAAAATAAATAAGCAAAACGTACGTCGCTGTTTATACACGCGAATCTCACATAACTTATGACGATTCAATTCAATGTGCAGGACACGAGCAGTTTGAAGTCTGGCCTGGTGCCAAAACAAAAACCCAAAATCAACGGGTCTCTTCAAGATCACTTCGCTAGAGTTCCCGTTTCCGTAACTAACCAGACATACTCAGGGCGAGAGGTCCACGGAGGTTCTCGCCGTGGTAGGCGTGGATGGAGCGAAAGTCGGTCTTCACGTTCCCTCTCAACACACACGGTGTTCGCGGAAGGGGCTCTGTCTTCCTGTTCCAGCGCCTCCCAGGATGTCAGGACTGCGCACCACCCAGAGGAGTCGCGACATGACGATGTTCGAGTGGTCTTCCTTGTCGAACTACTCGTGCGTGGATAACGTGTGGCTGTGGTTGTGCGACAACGCCACGCAGGACAGGAGGACTTGCTTCTTCGCGGAGCTGTACTCGGACGCCACGCAGCTGCAGATCTACGACTTCCCCGTGTGTCGGCAGTACTACGCCTTCGCGTGCGCGCGCCATCAGGAAAATTGCGACGAGTCTGCCTTGCGGGTCTACATCGACTCCGGTAGTAAGTTCGTGACGTCATGCACCTCCCATAAACCAACATCTGGGAATTATTTTTTCTGATTAAGATATACAAAAGAGGACTAAAGAAATTTTTGCAACATGTGATATGTTGAAAGCTTACGTTGAGAAAACAAAAATTAGGAATCACTTTAGTAATATTTACAAACCATTCTTAACTATAATTTAATTATTGTGCTTTCTTATTTTGCTGTTATTTCCAAGTTTCATGATTATTGATTTTTATTGTGATAGAATTAAATATTAGAAAATAATTGTCTGACATAAAAATATTTTTGAAATAAATTTGCATAATTTTGGACTTCAGTGTTGACCATTGTCACAGTCTTTAAACACTCTTTCAATTGAAACAAGCATTGCAACCTGTAACACTGAAGTTTAAAATAAGGAAGCGAGTGTAACGTAGATTTTAAGATGATGAACTAAGCAAATGAATCTTAAGACACAAACACTTGAGATTGAGTGCGACATACATTTACGTTTAAAGCGTTACAGGTTTTGGTAGCCAATACGGAAGAAATACAACAATTTCAAAGCTAAATAAATGGGTGTTGATTTTTAGTTGGATGTTCCTTGTGCCTTAAATTTATACACTTCATTGTGTCAGTAAAAAAGCGCAAGAGCAAATAAATGTTCAGCCATACGTATTATTTATCACTGTCTGTTCTTAAAATAATTTATTACTCATGGCGACTGCTATCAATAAGGCGACAGCAGCTGCGATAAAACGTGTCTCGTGACCTCCTACGTGTAAGAAATAAGAGAAAGGTGTTATTTGAGTTTATGTACAATCTATTTGGTTGTAAAAAAAAATTAAAGACGTGGTTTAATGAATTTTGCCAGTTTTCGGATTTGTTTAGAAAATAACCGAAAACTGAGGTATAAAAAGTATATTTACTCGCGCTTTCGAAATAGTTTAATTTACTTATGTGAGCGTTATTTTGGTGGCGCCGTTCTTAAAATCTAAACTGCTTCATTCAACACTGTGTATAGATAAAAATATATACATATTATGAAATATGTAATACTCTGCAATTTATTTTTTAATAGTAGATTGCCGTAATGCCTGCTAAGGTGAATTATGAGTCAGATATTTAAAATCTATTCACCAATAATATATATTATGATATAATTATTTTTACAGATATGCCAGAGTTTTAGAAAAGCCTAAACACACGCACCTACTCTTTAAATTGCAATATTTCGGAACGTTTTTACCTTTCCAGGCACATACCGTAAAAATGCATGGTAGAATCCAAGCACACTTTGCCGTGGAAAGTGTGCAGAAATGCCAATAATTTTTTGCATTCCCAAAGTTAGCAACTGGTCTTTGCTGAATTCTTTAATCGACTATTTTTTCTGTCGTATTGGAAATTTGACAACATTTAACAACATAAGAATATATTACAGACATAATAATTTGACTTCTCGGGTTACTCCATAACCCGGAGTATGTGCACCAACAGTGTCGCTTCTATCACTGCAAAAACGACAATTGTAACTTTTTTTTAAAACCACCCTCATAAATGAATGAAGTTATTAAGCGTAAATTTAAAATGCGCATCAGGAAACGCAATTATAGTATAATTAACCAAAAAACGCGTGCAATTCATATCTTTCCAGTGCATCTGCAGCAAAATATTTCATTTACAAATGAAATTTTCGTCATACTCTTGCTGAGAATAATTTTAAACACAAAGATAGGGTGGTAGGAAAGATATATAACGGAAGAACACGTTGACAACTTATGTTATCTTAAAGCAATAACAATATCATATCATACGGACAATAGAGTTGGCAGTACGGGCATACTGCTGTCCCATGTCGGCAGGATGTAGCACCCCTTCGAGTCTGGATACATGCGTAGATTCGGCTCGGAAAAGAGTCGCACAGCGGTTGTATCCTCTTCTGTGGTAAGTCTACCCAAAGCACCCAAATGCATCCACCCGGCCTCATGCGGTAAGTCCACCCGAAGCACCCAAATGCATTCACCCGTCCTCATGCTTACTCGCAATACCGCCCTTATAAAACCAGGTGACCTTTCTTGCTGTGTTGACTGTGTCAAACTCCGCACACGTTTTTTTAACAATATCGCTGTAATCATGGTGGAAAATCTTATGCACTCTAGTGGCCGTTTTATACGTTACAGATCACTCAACAGAAATTATTTAAACATCCCGTGATGGTTTACACTTGTAGTAAATAACTTCCAGTTTCGACCATTCCTTCTGGGTGCTTAATTTTTTTCGTCACTCAGTGTAACATTTACTGTAATCAGACAGTATAAATACCTTAATTTTCTTTGTTAGAACAGTGTATAATTAAAATAGTCTAACCTTACGTTGGCGATCACGGAAATTCGGGGGAAAAAATTACGATATTACTGATTAATTGTAGAAATTAAATATATATTTAATACTCTCTTATGTTCTAAAATATAGGAATTTAATATTGACTTATCTTATTTTGTATTTAATTTGTGAACACGAAATTCTTGTTCGCATTTTAACTTAATTCTAGGCTTGGAAGGACATTCAACACGTGACATTTTTCTTAATAGCAAAATAAACACCAAGATTTTCTAAATGATTATTCCTGAAAGTGATTTTTTTTTACAGACGAACTGACAAACGCAGAAGCGGTGAACGTTACGTACGACTCGGCTGTGATGAAGTGGTGGGTGTCCGACGTGAACTTCACCTGCAGGACAGAGACGATGAGGATCTGCTACCAGGAGAAGAGCAACGGGGCGTCACTTGAGTGTTACAGCTGGCAGATGGACCAAGCTGATTCCAGCGACTCCAGGACGTTGACCGATCTCAATTCCTGTGCCACGTATTCAGCGATAGTTAGTCTCAGGACCG
Source organism: Clitarchus hookeri (assembly GCA_002778355.1). Taxonomy (NCBI): domain Eukaryota; kingdom Metazoa; phylum Arthropoda; class Insecta; order Phasmatodea; family Phasmatidae; genus Clitarchus; species Clitarchus hookeri. The sequence continues at coordinate 250,661 of NQII01001386.1, read as the reverse complement.
CTGTGGGATTAAGTTCTCGGACAGTGACGTTCACCACTCCATTGATAGGTGAGAGTCACGCATCGAGAAGTTCCTTACTCTGCGAGTAGTCTCAGACGATTCTCTTTACTGCTTTCGATAAAAAAATTATGCAATTATCAACTGGTTTTTGTTTCCGCTAGGTGGCACGCCAGTCCACTGTATGCTTAAATTATAATACACCTTCCTTAATCAAACTTTGCTCCGTGCGTGAAAACAGAAAGAAGTATTTCCATAATATATAAAACTATTCTTATCCATAGTTTTGCGTAATTATCTACCAAAGTGAACATTTCGATTTTATTTTGACGCATGAATAAACAAAACGAAAGTCCAAGCACATTAATCAAAACAATGGCGCCAAAATTTCCTCTAAAATATTAGACATTATTGGCAAACTAAGTAATTTCAAGCTTCTAAATAACGCCCAATGCTGCATAAAAATTCTTATGGTAAAAAAAGTTAAAAATAATTTTTTAACAAAATGCAGATATGTCTTTAAGAGACAATAACATTATAACCCAAACCCCAGTATTTTTGGTTTGGTAAATCGTTTAGAACTGTTGTACATGATCACAGAAACGTTTTAGATAACTCGCAAAAAATTTCCACAAACGAAATAAGTTTTATTCTAAACAATTTATCGCATTTATAATGTCTGCAGTAAAATAAAATACTGAAAGATACCCTAAACTCGAAGCATTATTCCCAAGTTAGTTCTTGGTTATAATACAGTCTCGATGCCGAATGCTAGTTTAGAATAATCGGATTACGGCGGTTGGCACCTCCATGTTCCGGTCTCCTTCCCAGAGCATCTTCTCAGGCTGACGTCACGGCGAGAACCGACCCCACGCCAGGTGTTGCGAAGCCCTGTATAGTTCGTGACATCTGGCAAACGTGGCCTGGTTCTCAGTTTGGCGGAGGAGATATTTGATGTTTCCAACATGAACGTCCTGATGACTGCAATCTACTGCCGTCTAGCCTGGCTGCAATCGTATAGTCGTATCCGATGGCGCGTTGAAGCAGGCTGCTGAACTAAGATTTTCCCATGCCAGGTTTATTTTCAGTACACAAAACTATTAATATTACATGTACGAGGTGTGTTCAAAAAATAAGGTGACTTGTTATTTTGTGACTTTGTCACGATAAATATTTATGTATTCATCAATATCTATTTTGTCCCCTTCAAAGTAATCCCCCTCAGATATAATACACTTGTGCCAGCGCTTTTTGCCAATCTTAGAAGCACTTATGACGCGCGCATTTTGGTATGGCATTGAAGTCTCCCAGGTCCTTATATCCTCAATCGTGGCAAACCTCCGTCCTTTCATGGCTCTCCTCAATTTTTGGGGACTGGAACAAGTCACAGGGGGCCACGTCCGGTGAATACGGTGGCTGAGGCATGAGTACGGTGTTGTTAATACAGATTCTTTGATTCATTGTTTGCGATAGCAAAAAATCGCCAAGCACACCAAAATACGTCTAACCTTTATATCTGTCACAAACAAACTAACAATGCAAAATGGCTGATAATGTCAACATATGTTGGGGACATGTGTACCAACATAACAATAAAAACAATCGATAATCGAATGTATGTAGCCCTCGAAATTTGCAACGTCACCTTATTTTTTGAACACTCCTCGTATGCGGTGTTTTTTTTTGTAGGCGACGCGATAAACGCCACGGCGTCCAACGTCAGCGACACGGCAGCGCTGGTCGCGTGGTCCTTCGACGCCGTGAGGACGGACTGCCAGCCCGACAGCATGCAGGTGTGCTACGCCGTGGCCGGCGACGACGCCGCTTGGCAGTGCCGTTCGCTGGGTATCGCTGCGCACTCTAGTGTGAACTTGCACAACTTGGCTGTGTGCACGCGCTACGAGGTGTCGCTGACCTTGCTGACAACAGCCGCGCTGAAACCAACGACGTCATTGCAGTTCACTACGTCGAGCACAGGTAATTATCATTAGCGTACGTATGACGCGTGCCGCGTCCCTCCTCCCTTAGCCCGTTCGTCCCTCTACACCTGCGCTGTTGTAACGTGCCCTCTACTGGGGGGCAGTCGCCCGCTACACATGCGCAGCTGTAACGTGCCCTCTACTGGGGGGCAGTCGGCTCGTTACACCTGCGCAGCTGTAACGTGCCCTCTACTGGGGGCAGTCAGCCCGTTACACCTGCGCAGCTGTAACGTGCCCTCTACTGGGGGGCAGTNGGTCCACGACTCCTCAGCGCGGTGTACTAGGAGTGCACCCTACCTCCACGACGTCCGAGGCACTGCCGGAGTCAGGTGACCGTCCCACGTTAACGTCCAACTTTTGAGGGCGTGTTGATTCGGGCCGACCACTATCACCAATCAACCCCTCCAGTAAAGTTTCCACCGAGGAAGTGAATGCAGTGAGGGAGCCACAACGGCAACGACTCCAAAGTTCCAGCAACCCCCTTCGTGTGCCCCATCTACACGTGTGACGTCCCCGTGTGTGAGTGCGACCTGACCACCAGGCAATTTTCCTTAAAATACGACCATTTTCAAATTCAAGCTAAGTAACCTCGGTAAAAAAAAATTCCCTGGTTTTATAGTAATTCAGGCATTGCTACCCGCACCCTTCCTGGGGTGAAAGTGGACTCGCCCAGCTCGAGCCAACAGATGTAACTTTACGATAAAAAAAATTTGAGAGTATAATTATTTTATAAATTTCTTACAGCCCCGGAGCTTCTTAAAAATACTTTGCTTAACTGGTTTACAGCCAACACATTTTTATATTCTTACGTAATTTCTATGACAAAGCTAATTAATTGGTGTTCTTTTGTTTTGTAACGCAGGGTCATGATGTTTTAGCGTGCTTGTTCTTTTTTATAATATATGTTTTGTATTTTCTTGCCTCTCCCCCGTGCCTTTGGGCTGGGTCTTGGCGAATCTCCACCATTTTCTTCAGTTGGTTCTTCAGCGCTGCCGCGGGTGGAACAGTTTAGATTGCCAAAACAGCAGAGCTGTTGGAACAATGTAAATGCCTCCCAAGGGGGAATTTCGCAGAGAGAAAATTGTCTGTTTTGCAAACGGTGTTTCATTTCACTGCCGGCCACTTCAAGGCCACGTAATTTTGGGTCGTCAACCCACTGAACCACTGCACCCCGTAAGTGACACGATTGTTGGGCACGTAAGTTATATCGGCGTGTGAGATGGTCTTTACAATCTCACCCGGAGATTAGCCGGCATGTGAGGAAGCCTACATCCTCACTAGGCAGGCAGACGGGTATAACTTTTCAATAATACGACGTCATCGTCAACGCAGGGTGAGTCCGGGAGTACCCTCGTGGGTGAACGGCCCGCCCTTAGAGGAGAGTTCCTGCTCGACCGAGCTGGCGCTCATACTATCATAATGAACCTAAACAAGTCTTCCAAAAATCTGTCACCGCAAACTTCCAAAAATCGTTTACCCGCTCCTGAGCCCACGACAACTAGTTAAGTACATGCTCTCCTGAGTTCGTAAAATGTGAAATCCCGTTAACAATAGATCCTCACTAACGTCCTGGGTACACTAGAGTATAGAAATTCGTAGTGGAATATTCAGAAATCTTCTAGAACAGCCTAGGGCGTGACCACTAAATACTACGTTCATGTTTTGCTGACAAATTATATTTTTGACTATTTTTACAAAGCGAATACGTCTGTGTGACATGTCTTATAAACATACAACAAAAATAATTCCACGCTTCGCAATGAAATATCTCGAAATGCGTTTTAAAGGGAAGACATGCATACTAACGGAATAGCTAAACCACAGTCAAATTAATATTGTTTGCATTCGTAACAGAACTGTACAAATGCTACAAGAAGTGTTCTGCATCCTCGTGAGAAGTATATCAACGAAACATGTAAATTTTGAGTGTAGGTAAAAATGCAATGCTGTGAACTGCCTTATTCCTTTTCTAAAATAAATGTAACTTTCGAAAGTGTATACAACTCTTTATAACTTCCGTTGAAAACTGTTAACATATCGCAGAGTGCGTAATGTTAGGAAGTTCCAAGGTAGGCGGTAGCAGCTGGTAGTTTCAGTAATTTCTTTTGTTTTTATAAGGCCATCCGGTATTGGAATCCATGATCACAACGGCAGGCAGCACGTCGGTGAGGGTGGAGTGGACGCCGGCGAACACGAGCCTGCAGTGCGTCCGCTTCTACAACGTGTCCTGGTACTCCTCAGGCGACCCCAGGAGGTCCTGGCAAACCGTGTCCGCCGGCAGCACGTCCTTCACCATCTTCGCGGCGTCCAGGGGACAGACGTACTACGTGCAGGTCGCTGCAGTCTTCGTCGACAACACCGCCGAGTCGCTCTTCCAGCACGTCGACGTCCCGGGTCGATCAGGTGCGTGCGCACGCGATTGATCANCGGGGGAGGGGGGGGGGTGTTACAATTTTTGTGGAAAGGTAACGATACACTTCTGGTCAAACTGTCAAAGAAACATACATTGTGTTTGCGTTTTCGTCCTCGGTGTCCACCAGCAAACATTTTTTTGACCAATTATTAAGAATGCAGATTATTTCGATGTACCAAGTTTTTCGTCACATCATCGCAGACTATTTCAAAAACACTTTTCTGACAGTCAAACCCATTCTCAGATTTATAACGTGTTTTATTGGCTACCCTGATAGACCCACTACTTGTGTTCCTTCGTGAAATACAGTGGAATTTTTTTTTTATGTTTCAGAAAGCCTATAAAACAGAAATTACTTTTATAGATGCCATTCTGTTTTTTCTTGTCGGTCACTATAAAATCATAAACGAGAAATCAGATATGTTTTGAATCTTTATGATAATTGTTGTTATAGTAAAGCAAAATTTAGTCGTAACAGCCATATTTAACCTTACCTGGCGAGGTACTTCTGCACAAGCTAACCTTAAAAAGAGTGGAGATTGTTTCTACGTGTATGTAATTACAGTTCTGCATTGTGCGGACGTAATTGTTGCTCTAAATCTGTTGCGAACGGTTAATTGAAAACTTTTAAATCAGCGTAGGGACATTTCAAGGCCATTCAAATGTCTTGAGCTATTTTTATTTAGCGAGAGATTCTGTTGATTACTTTGCTGAAGACACCGATGGAATTTAACAATTTTCCCTGATAGTTAGTCTCCGAAGTAGGGACTATGGGTGCGAATCCTAAACAGTTTTTTATATTGATGGCAGGAGATTTTAATGCAGCTGTCGATAATTAAAAACATTATGTAAACAAAAACAGCTGAAACCTACCCTAAAAAAATAAATAACAAAAAAGGTCGTCATTCAATAAATTGCGAATTAAGTCTACGCAATTAGCATAAATAGTTGACTTGATCAACAAGGATAACCATATAAATTTTTGATATATCAGGAAGAAGAAATTTTGGTGGAACCAGGGGAGAAAAATGGTGTTGACATGGTGACAATCAGCTATTTGCTCTCTTCAGTCAAACATTTGACATAGACTCCTTGCATATTACTCCTATTCCAAGAAAGAAAGTCACTTCAGTGGCGTGTGGTGAACTGTTGCAAGGTAGTCTGGTGCTTGCTCACTGCTGTACATTGTAGATGCACGCAGCAGAAGCCAGTATTCACCGTGCAGCCTAGGGAAACTGAATGGATTCCGACGACTCAGAAGCGAGCAGCAAGGAAAACCCATTATGCACGTCCTGTGGCGTTAGCTGCCGTGTTGCGTTTTAGTAGTGGAAGTGTAAACTAGCAAGCAACAGGGTACAACATAGAGCTAACGTCAGCTTACCTTGCAACAGTTCACCACACGCCATTGGACACGATGTATTTATGCAAAGAGCGTAACATTTCTTCGTTTTAATGCAGTTCAATATTCAGGGAGGGGAGTGTTCAAGTTAACTTAGGAAGTGCACTATCACTTAAATAATTATACACTGAAGAGCCAAAAAAAAACTGGTATAGGCGTGCGTATGCAAATAACAGAGGTATGGAACTAATCAGAGTAACTCGATGCGGTCGGCAGCTAGATCGGCTACTGCTGCTACAATGGCAGGTTATCAAGATTTAAGTGAGATTGAACGCGGTGTTATAGTCGGCGCACGACAGATGGGACATGGCATCTCCCGAGGTAGCGATAACATTTGGATGTTCGANGTAGCGATAACATTTGGATTTTCGCGTACGACCATTTCACGGGTGTACCGTGAATATCGGAAATCCGGTAAAACATCACATCTTCGACATCGCTGCGGCCGGAAAAAGATTGTGAAATAACGGGACAAACGACGACTGACGATAAACATTAAACGTGACAGACGTGCAACCCTTTCTCAAATTGGTGCACATTGGATTTGTGGACTGCCATGCAGGATTCATGGTGTGAATTGCCTCCTGTATACCTTCAGACATTAGTCGAGTCCATGCCACGTCG